>VDFB02390148.1:0-38572 GCA_007258455.2 Sequoia sempervirens | reverse complement strand
AAATGAGGGGTATGATTTGGATTATGGAATACGATGAGGGGATTTGAGGATGATTGATACTAAGTTGTGGATATCTAGAGAATGCAAAGGTCATGTACCACCTCTACACCTCTTACCATGGAGGCCAACACCTTACCCATGGTGAGCTATGTATTGAAAAATTAGAATTATAATGTGAGTAACTTCTTGGGCCTAATTTATTATCAATGACCATGAATAAAAATGAACAAAAGGTCTTATCTATCTTGAACATCATATCTAAGGAATTTCCTCAATATACCTAAAGGTACATGAGGCCATAATCTATAAAATGAAAGAAATATTTTGAATGACCTTATATGAGAGGGTAAGCTACTCTCCTCCTTTTCTTTGTAAGGTATCTAAAGTTCTTGCAAGCTTAGCCTAAAATAAAAAAATTCCATTCCAATAGGTGATTATTTTGATTCTCCTCCAAATTTTGATATCTACTAGAGTACAATGCTTTAGGTTGTCCCATTAGTGATGAAATCCAATGTATGCCCACTAAAGGAAGAGATATTTAAGTTTTTCTAATTCATGTATGATTACTTTGTAGTTTGAAAGAAGAGCATACACAAATTGGATTTTTCAATTAACACAACAAATGAGAACTAAAAATTAATTTTTAAATCTCAAAGACCACTTTTGATGTGAAGAGAGAGCATATGCACTTAGATTTTTTTACAAGCATGATAAATAAATGTTCATTTCCTCAAGAAAAATAATGTGCAACTACTTTAGTGCTTAAAATATTATATTTGACAAATATTTTACACCAAATATGTTAGTTATTTTAATAATAATCTTGGATGCACATTTTACAATATTAGAATGGCGAATAAACATGAGATGTAGGATCAAATAATAATAAAAACTGCCTTCCACACAAGAGAGTTGCAAATAATAATATACTATATCATTAACAAGGAAAACATACAAAATGAACCTCTAAAATATTTAAAGAGATCAAGAGATAATACAATGAGGGTGAGTGATTTATAGGAGCAACCCTAAATGACAAATGGATTAGGTCATTAAAAGTGTCTCCATCCTATGTGATGAGACATAATGATCTAATAAAATCTCACTCTATTTAACAGAAAAAGCACTCCTAAGTTTAGCTTAAGTGCATGAAATGAATTAGATTAATAATAAATTAAAGATAAATTAATTATTAGCTAATGCATTATTACTCTAACACCCCCTTAAGATGAACTTAGGGAGTAGCTAAAAATCCTAAAAAAAGAATGCATGATGAATCCTAAAAAACAAGGCTTGACGAGGTACCCATGTACAAATAATCTAATCTCTCATAATTAAAGAAAAATGGAGAAAAAATCATGAGAAAAAATTCTCTCCAAAAGAGAGAAAGGTGAATGAAGGACTAAAAAGCCTTTAAAACAATGTCTGAAAAAGAATAGGAACATGAAGAACATCCTTAAAGCACGAAGAAGTTATAGAAAACTATCAAATAGTGATTGCTATAGTGCTAAAATGAAGAACCTCCTTTGAAATAGATGATGATCAGGATCAAGAAGACAAAAATCTATATGATTTCCCCTAACGACACTACTCAAATTAGATGGTAAACAAAGGAAAACATCTGGAAATTGAAGACACAAATGGCACAAGTACCAATAGTTTGAAGAACACTGGTTGAGTGATAATTAAAAGGTCACCTCCAAAAATATAAATCTAAGGGTGTCCATATGGTAAATACTCCATCTCACCAAAATGAATGGGTAACCAACTGTTGCATCTACCTAGTACATAGAAACGAGAACTAGATACATAGATCACTCTAGAAATGAATCAAGGAAGCACTAGCACCAATAGTAGAAACCCCCTATAACGCAGAAAAAGGAGAGCCAAGACAGGTCCACTAAAAATATGTTTCACCAATAAATGCATGTAAGAGAACAAAGAACATCTAAACATGCACATTGGGAGTACTTGTAAATAAAAAGGGTGTGCAAACCAAGTTTAACAAGCATGGCAAGAATCACTGGGATTCGATGTTATCATGGAAGGAACACTCACTTGAAAAAGGTGTGATGGAAAAATAAAAGGCCTACATAACCCTCCCATGATAATTTATATCATAGTGTGAGTATAAAAGGCACAACATGATGTGAAAAATCCCTAAAAATCATACACCAAAATGGTACTTTATCTTAGTGCATCTACAATAAAGTAATTGCATGCAGTGGATATCTATAATGCCCAAATAAGAAAAAATGTTGGAAATACATATAAAAAACTAAAAACAAGTCATCCCACATAAATAAAAAATTTCTAAGAGCTAAAATGTCCAAGTAATCCACCATAATGTGAAAATACAAAAAAATGAATAAAATGTACCTAGAGAAAAAATTGGGAAAAGTGCATGGATTGCTATGAAGAGCTCTAAAAGACTGTCCCGACATTGCTAGAAACATGAAAAATAGAGAAATGGGTCAAAATTTGTGAGCTTAGGAGTGAAAACAACACATATGACTTTGGCAAGTAATAAAATGTACCAATAAAAAAATTTGAGAAAAAAAAGCACCATTGGATAGTGCTTAGAACCACCTTTTTGATGATACCTCATTTTCCCAATTTCAATAGTTAAGCAAAAAATTATCATGATTTTCCCAATCTTACTAAAATTGCAAAAAAAACAATTTTTTTTTAGCCCCCAAGAGGCTAGGCGATTGTCACCCATGTGACCTTGGGGCGGCAAGGGAAAAACATAATAATTTTTTTTAATTTTAATTTTTTTTATATTTTTTGAAAAAAGTGTTGTACAGTATGTGCACGAAAAATTTGCCAACACCAAAAATTGCAAAAAAACAATGAAGATTCCAAATTTGCTCTTGTAACCCTAATTGAGAAAAAAACTCAAAAATGGAGAAGAGTTTGTTGAATCCATGTTTTGATACCATGTTAGAACTGCAAATAAACACAAGTCCTAGGATCCAACAACAAAAAAAAACACCTTCCACACAAGAGAGTTGCAACCAATAATTTGCTATATCTCAACAAGAAAAAACTTACAAAATGAACCTCAAGAATCTTCAAGGAGATTGAGCGATAATGCAATGAGGGTGAGTGATTTATAGGAGCAACCCTAAATGATAAAAATATTAGATCATGACAAGTGTATTCATCATGTGTGAGGAGACAAAATGATCTAATAAAAGCTCACTCTAGTTAACATAAAAAAACACTCCTATGTTTAGCTTAAGTGCATGAAATTAATTAGACTAATAATCAATTAAAGACTAATTAATTATTAGCTAATGCATGATTACTCTAACATGTTTCAAAAGATAAGTCTTTACCAAGCGATTTACTACAAGAAAGATGCATTAGTAATAAAATTTAATCCCTTGCAGAAAAATATTAGCACATAGCAATTTTTTTTATGATGTTCTTCATGATTTTCTATGTAATTTCAAATTTTTTTGTCAAATTTACATTTTGTATGCAAAATATATGTATGTTTGAAGATTGAAAACAAAGAGTGATTTTGAATGGTTATACTTGAAATTTGGCCTAGAATCAATAAAAACTATCTCATGCACAATAAACCACTATGAGTTAGCTTTTCAATGCATGTAAAAAATAAAATTCTAATATATGAGAAAAAAATTATGTTATTTTAAAATAAAAGTGCTATTTTAAGGTTCAAAAAGGGGGAGTCTTAGTTAGGTAGTTAAGCCCTTGCAATTAAAAGACTAACTGACAAGTAAAAAGATAATAATTTTAATATAATGTAAAATGTGTAGTAATTAAAGTATCATGTGAATGGTACAAATCCATACAACTATACATATTACTAAAAAAGAGCTTAGAAAAATTCTATATTTTTATTGAAAATGTTTTCCTTTTCCTTCATCAAAATATGTCATATTAAATGTGATTTTTTATGTCTCGGGCCTTCCATACTCAATTATGAGGTCCATTTTGTATCAACAAGCTCCCTATAAAATCTCACCTCCAAGTCTCTCTTAAAAAGGATAAAATCTATAAAATCAAATTAGGAAAAAATACAAAATACAAGGGTTAGATGAGGGACAAGTCTCACCAAGCATGTCAAGAATGTGAACAACAAGAAATGAAATAAAATAAAAATGAAAATATTAAAGATTAAAATATATTCCATATCTAACTAACACCTTTGATAGAGTAAAAAATCATAAATAAAAATGAAATAGAATAAAATATCCCACGAAACAGTTCCCATTTCATCACAAAGGTGGTTGTGCTCCAAGATTTACTATTTTAGATGAATAATAAGACGTGGTTGCTCATACTAGCAAAATGACAATATAATTTAGATTGAGGACCCATGAAAATAGCTTGGGGATAGCAAAATGGAAATGTTAAGACATGATGTGTATTTTTAGGTGTCTACACTTGCTAACAATTATGTCCTTGGATTGATTCAACAATACTTAACTAGAGAAATAGACAAAGGTGTTGGGTGTTGACGTATATAGAATATAATAGAATAGTTAAATTTGTAATTGACAAGGTAATGATTGATAATGTGAATACATTGTCCTAATTGGTGATTTCATATGAACACATGTGAATTAGAATGAACTAGGGCAGTGCTTTTAAATACAAGCCCTAGATACATAATTTTAAACCTTCAACATGTTTGTTGATGGGTAATAATTACATTATAAGAGTTCAATAGTGTATAAAATGGTAAAAAATAAATTTTAAAATAAAAGGCTTCAACATTATTTTAGTCTAGAGCATATGATCACATGCATGATCTAGTATAAGATGGACAATGTTGCACGACTTGAATTACCAATATTTTGAATTGAATGATATGACATATGAAACTGCTAGATTTGAGTTTTGAGTCAATAAGAGAGAAAAAAATGACTAATCACTAAACAATAAATCAATTACAATTAATACATAATTACAACATTGTAATTAATATAATTTTTTATTTATGAATAGGCAAATATCTATATTAATATAAAGATAAAGTTACATATTCACAAAAAAAAGGTGGGTGGTAAGAAGGCACACCCCGAGAGTCACATGGGCAAAGCCTAGAAAAACCAAAAAATCAACTAGTCACATGGGCCGAGCCTAGAAGTCCATGATTACAAAACACATAAAAAAGGGCCATTAAGTGGCCAACACAATGCCAATAGAGCCAGGAGGGTCTCTGTCATCCATATTCTTCCCCCATACATCAGCGGGGTCTGGAGTGACGTTAGGAGGAGGACCCCAACCATCATCAACATCTTTTTCCTTCTCTTTATCTTTATCCTCGTGGCGAGGTGAGATTGCAAGTGCCAGACGCATAAAATTTTTGCCACAATTTGGGCAACCAAATCTAGAAGCAGGAGTGTCATTAGAGGGCCACCCAGAACTGCCACCACTGCTCCCTGAAGCACTGCTAGTGGGCCATCCCTCGCTAGCTCGTAGTAGAGGAGAGTGAGTTTGCCAAGGAGGGTAAGAGTCACGCTGAAGAGGAGGTTGAGAGTGGGGGCGTACAAAACCACTTTGCTGCTGGCCCTGAGAAAGCGAACGACCATGGGAGGAGGTGGGCGAAGTGGGCACATGAGCAATAGTACACGGGGCATTGCCCCAGTGGTCCAAAAGCACTTGCATGTGAGCAACCTCAAATGCAACTTTGTTTTCCTACACCTGAATCTGTAGGAGCACATTAGAACAAATAATAGCTTTAGCATATAAAGAAACATTAATATCCATTTGAGAATAGGCAAATATGTAAGGCATTCTGTCTTTTCCATATATTGAAATTTCCCACCACAGTGTTTGGGTATACTTAGTAGAAAATAAGGTCTCAGTGGGAATACATATAAAGGCTTGACCTAAAAGGTAAAGAGTTATGAATCAAGTCCTTCTTTGGAACAATGAAAAAGATGCTTAAAAGATGAGGAAACACACAAAAATGGAAGCGAGGGATGGATTTAGGTGGTTCAATGAGGCCACAGGCCAATGGAGAAATAGCCACAAGAAAGAAGTGGGAGAGAGTTTCGACTCAACACTTTCTGAATGATAGCAACAAAATCTTCCTCTCTTGGCTAGACAACAGGACATTAAAGAAACCTACGTTTAGACTTTGAATCTTGGAGAAAATATGGGTGAAAACCACCTGTGTAGCCTAGGCCTTGTAATTCTAGAAAAGGTGTCACGGTGCACTACTTCCAAGTCCTTCCTGGGGTTTGGTCCCATGAATTTAACCTTGTCTTAGTAGGAGCCAACATTCACCAAAATATCAGTTGCATGATCTGATTTATGAAGCACATGCAGGCACAAGTTCTTCCATTATTATGCTATCATTGTATGGAATTATAGAAAATCTGTTCTGTAGTGAATTACCCTTTTTTGTGGAATCCGTATGCATCCAAAGGCAGCACCAATATTTGAGCCATGCTATGAGAATACAAACATTTTGGTTGAGTGAAAATATTATCTTGAGAAACTCAAAACCCAACAATTGAAGTAGGGCTTAGCACTCCAGATTCTCCATGCTTTATTACAAAGTCCCCATTTGAATGGTTTCATCCTGACTAGAGGGTTTGAAAGCCAATCCCCTTCCAGGCGGGTCTATGAATAGGAAAGTTTGATTGAATACAATGTTTGAGAAGAAGTTTCCAGGCCTCATCGCTAGTAAGGGCATAGATTATCCATTTGACATATAAGGCAGTCCCTTGCCGTTGAGTGGAGAGCAACCCAAGCCCTCCAGAATCTATGGGAAGGCAAAAAAACTCCCAGGAAACACGGTGAAACCCTTTGTGGGAATTAGCAGAGGCCCACAGAAAATCCTGGAGCAATTCTTCAAGCTTGTCATAGGTAGCTTTTGACGGGGCCTAATAGGAAGAATAATAAACATGGGTAGGCGCAAGGACTTTGGAGCACACTTGGAATTTCCCTGCTAAAGAGAGGGAAAACACAGTAATCAGTGGCACCTCTAAACCACAGGAAAGAACAACTTACCATAATTTGATGAGGATGCCACAAAAGAGATCCAGGAAACAAAAATTTCTCTGGCCTGATCCTTCCGTTACTCTTTGCTATAAAAACAAATTAATAGACAAATAAAACCATTTGTAACTTCGAAGTTTGTGCCACTAAATGGCAGAGTCGAAAGCAAGGCAAAAAGTATTAAGACAATCCAGGGCCGCTTTACTATTTTCTTCTTCCTTTAGGAGAGTGAGGAAAGAGTCATCAACAAAATGGCCATTAACCAGTTGAGCCTAAGAGTAAGATAGTGAAATTCCCTTAACCCGCTGTTGGGAAACTGCGTTGGCCAAAAGATAGCCAAATCCTTCAGCAACAAGCACATATGGGGAGGGGGCAAGAGGTCACCCTTTCCGAATGGAATGAAAGAGCCTAAAGGTAGAAGACTGACGACCATTAATGGTGATACAAGCAAAGGCATCCACAAAGAGCATTTGAACATATTGAATGAAATTAGGCCCAAAACCCAAATCTTGCAACATAGCAAGAATAAAAGGCCATTCAATGCCATCATAGGCCTTGGAAAAATCAATTTTAACAAAAATGGCTTTCTGGTTTGAATGCCTGGCCCATTCCATGCCTTCCCAAACAACAATAATATTATCCAGAATAAACCTTGATTTGATAAACCCTGTTTGCTCCAGGCACACAATCTGAGGTAAAAGATGGCAGATCTTCAGAGCCAAAGCCTTGGCAATGCTTTTGTAGGAGACACTGAGAAGCATGATAGGCCTCCAGTTGCAAATATCCTCAAGATCACTAGACTTAGGTATGAATTTTATATTGCTTTTGTTTATTAAGTTACCTAGAGATTTAGCATGAATAACCTCTAAGTAAACATGATACAGATCTTGCCCAACACAATCCCAAAGGGCCTTGTAAAAATCACAAGGGAAACCATCAATCCCCAGGGCTTTGTCATCAGCCATGGAATGAACAATGTCCTTGAGGTCATCAATTATTAACAATTGATCGTAAATTTTTTTTTGGGTTGAAGAAAGCCTATTTGGCACAATAGCAAGGCAATCTTGGAGGGCTTGTTGTCGCACAAACATGGGCTCCTGTGCAGTGAAAACCTACTCATAATGACCCACAAAGGCCTAGAGAATGTCAGGGAACTCAGAGAGCACCTGAATGACATCTTTGATTTGTTTTAATGCCCAGGGATGAGTTCCTGGCACACAATTCCAAAAAAAACTCTTTGGAGGCACGATCACCAATTTTAAGCTAGTGTAGTTGGGCTTTGATCTGCGCACCTCTAGCAGCATAATTATCTGCAACTTGCTTTTTGTGTCATAATTTTGCCACCCTGACTTGCAATGATGGGGAAAAGGGGATGGCCGCCAAAGCCTCAGTAGCTGAACACAGGTTAGTGGTGGTAGCCTCATAAGATTGTCGACAAAAGATAGCCAGTTGGCACCCATAAATGCACAAAAATCTAGTCGTGCGTGTGATAGCACCATTCCACCAAGTAATCCAGCCTATATGATGAGTTGGCCTACACTCTAGATTCTAGACTCTGTGAATGTGGGCCAGGGTAGGTTTGTGACAAAGCAAAGACATGTTCAAAAAGAATTGAGTCTTACATGTGCGAGGCTGTTGAGTCTCCCATTCAATGCGAAAAGAAATGGGGAAGTGGTCAGACAGAGTCACGTCCACTAATGACTTAACCGACAGAGAAGAGCTGTCAAAAGAGAAAAAAGATTGAGCTGAGATCATGGCACGATCAAGGCACTTAAATATTCTGTCATAATTGGCCTTGAAATTACACCAAGTGTGCTTGAGAGAATGAGAATGGCGCTGGCCAATATTGGGATCAAAAAGCCCCAATTTATTGTGCATGTAAAACCATGCCTCCCTTTCACCAGCTGCCCATCTGAATGGCAAGGTGCCATCCTTTTCATACACCATCTCAACCATATTGAAATCCCCACAAAATAACCAAGTAGCAACTGGCAATGAATCAACAATCCAACGCCAAAGCCAAGAGCGTTCAACAACATCATTAGAATCATAAACATTAATAATCCCAAAGGAATGATTATCAATGTTGAGAAGGATCCAGACGAGCCGATGAGTAGGATCAGACCCATGGTTGACCACACAAGCATGCCACCATGGGGACAAAAGGGTGACAACTTTGCCATGCCCAGCCTCATGCATAGTGCAAAACATTTTACTGGCTAGCCAAATAGAACGACAAGTCGAAACAAGCAAGAATCCAAAAATTTTAACCTCTTGGAGACAAAGCACTTCAATACCATAATATTTGCGTAAAGTATCCTTAACATAATACTTTCTGGAGAGGTCCATCAGACTTCAAATGTTCCATGAGAGGAAATTCATGAATGAAACTCCTCCATATTGTCGGAGTTTGGTTCCTCTTCATTCAGGGAAGAGAAACAATTCCGCAAAAACTCTGGTGGAACTGACCCAATCTAAATAGAAGGAGAGGAAAATCTCCACTTTTCTTGCACATATTCACCAGCTTCAGGCGGTGGAGAAGGACTGCGAGACCACCTTTGAGCTCCCGAAATGGGAAGAGAAACGCTTGACTGAGCAATCATAACGACAACAGGCTGAGGTGTTTCCTTTGTCTTGGGCTGCACCAAATCATTATCAACTCCGACAGGAGCTTCCGTCCCCTTCCTTGAAGGGTTTGAAACAACTTTTGATGGTTTAGGGGCCTTAGAGGCCGACCTAGAACTAGTGGACTTATTTTTTCGGCTTCTAATCGTGGTCCATTTTTCATCGAGTTTGGCAGTAGAAGGTTCCGCCTGACAAGGATTTTTAGTATCTCGTGGCGGAGAAGGTGTATGAGGCACTACTAAAGGGTAGTCTCTAATCTTGTGATCTGCAGACTGACACCTACACATGTTGAACAAATTAAAATAAGTGACTTTCTGGGTATGCCATAAAGCTCCAATTTGAATATCAATGGATTCTTTCAAATCCTTGGAGAGGTCTACTTCCACACAAACCTGTTTCTGGGGCCGGGCCTGGAAAAACCTATCAGGCTCAATACAAATGACCCTCCCTAGTGAGGATGTAATAATTCAAAAAAGGCACACAAGGAAAAGGCAGACCAGAGAATTCAATCCAGATTGGGACCTGCAACTTGGTGTCATCTAAGACAGCAAAATCTCGGGTCTATGCCTGGAAAACCAACAAAGAGGACCTGACATACCAGGGACCCTGGGCTAAGATAGCCTAGACATGATTGACTTCTGCAAAGCGGAACAAAAAAAACCCTTGGTTAAATTTTGGACCATATCAAGGTGGACCCCATGAGGGACCCAGGCCTTGCTGACCCATTCCTTAAGCAAGGGGGAGTCCTCCCAACAAAATAACCCACAAGGGTATGTTGCTCAAGCCATTGACAAATAACATCAAAATCTGGTAAAGGCAAAACCACATCAGCTGGGGAGTCGGAACACTTACCTCGTGAAAGACTTTCAGAACAAATTTTTGGGGTCATTTGTTCGGAGGAGGAGCCATTGAGCAGCGCCGTCGAACCGCTAACACCAACATGAACTGCTAGGTTAGAGCTGGTTGAAGGCATATTAAAACACAAAAACCGCAGTAAATACAGCCATACATAGAAGAAAAAAGGGGTTTCCTGCACAAAATGCGCAGTATGACATAAGAGGGGCTAAGGGTGATTGCATAAACCACAAAACCCTAGCAGAGCTCATACACCTTCCTCACTCATCCTCCAACAATTAACATTGTAATTAATATTGAATAAATTATAATAATTAATTAAGCTAAGAGGCTTCCTATAGTCATAGAGCAACATGAGCTAAAAGATTTCGTGTTCACAAAAACTCCACATTAAATCTCACATTATTAAACCGAGAGGCTTCCTACAGTCACAAAACAACATGAGCTAAAAGATTCTGTGTACACAAAAACTCCACATTAAATCTTGCATTAATAATAAATCCTGATTCTGTGTACACAAAAAATCCACATTAAATCTCTCATTAATAATAAATCCTCACCGTTTATATCCTCACTGTAAAAATGATTAGAAATTTCAGATAAATTTCAATTAGATTTCGCGTGCAAATCGAGATTATTATCTAGGTTTCATGAAACCCTATAAATGGTTGTCCTTAAATCTCAACTGCTGGTGGTGGGAGTTAAAAAGGTAGTTTTATTTATTAATATTGACAAGTGCATTGGTCGTCCTTAAATCTCACATAAAATTAATTCTATGCACCCCCACATTGATAAGTTATAATAAGAATAGTTTATGCTATTTATTAATTTATTATATTTTTTAATTTTTTAGAAGGAGACATTTATAGTTTTTCTTTTCTGAAATCATTTTAATTTATTACTTTTTCAGTTTTTCATTCAAATTTTCAAAAACAGATATTAAAAAATAATCTAAAAATCCAAACAAAGATATCTCTCCACTTATTATATATAGATTATTTTAAATATATATGCTAGTTATAACTATTATCTTAGGAGTAGGGGAGGAGGACAAGTTTATTTATGGTACTTACATCAAAATTTGGATCAAAATTTGGAGGAGGACAAGTTTATTTATGGTACTTACATCAAAATTTGGATGCTTGTACTACCTACTATCCCCTACCCACAAACATCATTAACTATCTTCGCTTGTATTAAAACCAAAGGAAACGACTTCTATGCGAAGCTCGTTGATTGGGGAATGCCGTTAAATTTTTTCGGTAAAGGAAGATTAAAACGGAAGGAGGGCCATTTTTGTCAATATCTGGTTGATGGCCACCCTCCGTCCATATACATACATTTATATGCGCTCTTACGCATGGGTATCCACAAAAGCGCAGCATCGACATCCATCCATGCATTGGAAAATATCAAAGCCACGTCACGAGGTTCGAGCGCCACGTCGGTCGAAGCACGTAGAATGGCCAGGGAAGTCTGAAACAAAACAAATGAGCAAGATGAAGAAGGGCTTCAAACCCTTGCCAGCCAAACTTTAACCTGAAAATCGCGTAAATCTTCAAAGAGCTAATGTCTTACATTTTCAGGTTCAAATTTTGTAAGTCATTTGGGCTTTCACAGAGCCAAAAATCACCCTTTATTGTCAAATATACGGTAGGCAAAAGTTTTCAAGAGGATAAAATACTTAAGCAGTTGTTTGAGATACTGGAGAAGTAGACATTTCAACAATTCATGTCAAGTAGTGCAAAGGCAAAGTTTCTGTTTTGCTGAAGGGTTGGATATCTGTTTATTCTTGCTATTCTGGCGCTCCTATTTTCTTTGCTATTTCAAGCGCTGCTTTATTATGTTATTGTCAGTAAGAGATACGGAACAGACTGAGTGAGTTTTTTGTGGTTTATCTTTTCGATTTCGAAGAAGCCTGTTCAGTCAGACTTCTGTATCTTGAATTTATGGTGGAATGTGCAATCCAGAGGTCCGCCAATAAATTGTATGGGCTTTCTTTACACCAAGAATTTTGGCTGGAAAATTTTGGAAATGGAGGTTTGCTGACCATTGCTTTGTGTGTTGAAAAATCAAATCTAGCGGAAAAAATAGCGTTCAAGAGATCTTTCTAATATTGAAAGCTGAAGGGCCTTTCATAGGACCAACGGTTCGAAATAATATTCGGCACTTCAAAGGGATTTGATGTCTTTGCCAAGGCAAAAGTGGATTGAAGGCCTGCAATCTTCTTCTCTTTTCCGACCTCCTCCGCAGGATGCTCAGCAAAGACAGGTATGCAACGAATCTTCTTCATTATCAGATGGTGTAACTGCGTGTTTTCTATTATTTAAAATTTAATTTTACTGGCGTTTCTTCTCAAAAAATCTCCTGTAGGTAGCTTGGTCTCTTTAGTGAGAGCTTAACGTTTGAGTTTTTTCATCCTTTTCTCCAACGACTGCCTTTCTTTGCAATTTTTATTTCGCATTTTGCAGGATTTAGAGTTGACTTCATATAATGGTTTATAATGACGGAACAAACAATTTCTATGTGTTCTTTTCTTTTCAAATATGAAGCTGGAGGGTTAGCATTTGTTTAATGTTAGCTCCTATCTGTATCACCCTTGATTTGTTTTCAGTCGTTTACCATTTATTTTTTTGATATTTTTCGTTCATGTAATGAAGCTGCAAATCACTAGATCTATAATAGATTACACCGAAAGAAAATTTTCTTTGATGCAGAGTGGGCCGCACATAAGTATGATAAACGTATATCGAAAAGGAGCATGGTAAGGTATCTTTTAGTTACAAGAAATCTTGTTATCAATAAATTTAAATGCACTAGTCCTGTATTGGACCAAAAGAAACTTTCTGTGAATGATCTCAAATGATTACAGTTGTTGTTCATCAGATGAGGAGTCTTTGTTGTTTTTCCTTTTAAGACTGACATTTGGATGAAGTGGACGTGGTTATTTTCCTCAATTGTAAGTCAAATAAATGGAGGCATAATATTTGCTACAAGCTGCTGTACTATTTGGAATGACATGAAGCTGAACATTAGTCATGGTGCATGATGGCGAGGTTTCAACTTGCTTGTATCCTTTTTGCTTGAGATGTGTAGAGTATCTTAGCACCAACAACTGCAGTAGCATGAGAAATCTTTCTTTCAGACTACTTACAAGTTAAAAGAAGAGGAGAGCATCACCCTTCTGCTTCTTTCAGCAGTAGCATGTGAAGTCTTTCTTGCAGACTACTTAACATAAGACGAGCAACACCCTCCTGCTTCTTTCAGCAATTACAGTGAAGCCTTCAACTTTATTTCTCCCTTACATGCAAGGGTAAATCTTGGACCATTGTGGTCCTGTCATTTCTTTTGAAATCGAATGACCCTTGATTTCTTTCTCAATTTAAACACATGCTTTACCATTCTCAGGGTACCTTTGTATCCATGTGGGTGTAAAATTGTTAATAGATTCACCTGTTCATTTTAGGTCGTGGCTTGAAAATAACATTCATATTATGTACATGTGAATGATTTAACATGATAATTTATATCTTCCGGATGAAAATAGTTATAAAGTTCAAACTCAAAAAGATGACTAACCAAGAGAAAAAGAATCTCCTAGGAGAACGGTGTGCTTGTTACATATGCACGGGGTACCTTTACATTTGTCCATGGAGTTCAGGCTGATGCAATGCACTATAATTTTTCTTTTGTTTTTAACGTATGGTAATCTAGTTGAACTCAGAGGCAATCTTGTCGCTTTTGCATGGTGCATGTATATCATGTGGCTGCCAAGATGGTTCTACACCTGTTGATTCTTTTCTGTATATTCCTCTAGATAAATAAAAAACAAATAGATCTCTAATCTTGTTTTAAGGCTTTAGAGTGTGGTAGACAAGGCATCTATGAAGTTGAAGAGTCTGAAATCAAATTCTGAAGCAAGATTTTGTACAAATTTAAAAGAAAATAGTTAGAACGGTTTATCACCGTTACTGGAACTCAGTGAAACTGTTTTCTGTATGTTTAGGATTAGTCATCTAAGCTTGAACCCAGATATCATTTCTGTTGAATGGGAACTATCAAATATGTCTGAGGTATGTCTAGTTGATATTGATGGATTTTGCATGCAATTAATCCCATAGTGTTATTGGATAAGATATCATTTCTGCCGAATGAGAAATATGTCTGAGGTATGGTTACGTTGCTATTAAAGGATTTTCCATTCAACCAGTCCCACAATACTGTAGACTTAACCTTTTCTCTAGTCTATGTGATAAATCAAAAGGTACAAAATAGGATTACTACTGTGTCTTGTCAGTTGCCATTTTCTTTAGGTCTTGATCTAATTACTTATTAAAGATTTCCAGAGATAACACGTTGGTATTCCAGTAAAATGTTGTATTGGAAGTCTTCAAAGTATACTCTCTGCTATGAATGATCCATGGTTACTGAGAATTATGTTAGAAAACATCAATATCGGCATGCCATGCAAATAAGATTACTTTAAAGGCCTTCACCACTGTTAGAATGGATCAGTTTCCATGATGTGTGGGTGTATGTGTGTGCAATTGTGTCTATAGTTATACACCCACACACACACATGTCTATGTGTGAGAGTATCTAGATTTGAAATTCTAAAGTACACAGCAATTAATAATCATAAATAACTTCTCAATCAAAATGAAAAGTTTCAATAAACATTGGAGATTTAACTCTTTCACAAATGCATATTGATATAATGATTGCAGGGCACCACTTCAATTATTCACACAGATGTCAGAAAATGGTAGAGGCATAGCTCATATGTCTTGTTGCACAATAGACACTACCATAGTACCAAGCATCCCTTATCCCTTCTTTGATGTAGACTATCATTGCTGGAATTTGACAAGATCTGAACTTAAGAAAAAGAAAACCATATATTTCTTATTATACCAAATTTGTTGTAAAAGGGACTGAAGGAGTAGAAGGAAAAAGAAAAAATATGAAATAAAATAAGATTGTTTCGGTTTATTCAATTTTTGAGCATTTTCTTGAAATAAACAAACAGCATGAAGAGAAGAATAAAGGGAGGGTAAGAAATGGTTTGATATTATAACTTGAACTCAAAATTTGGATAAAACTGTTTATGTTTATTCAGGATATATCTCTAAGGTTGAATCACAACCCATTTCTGCATAATTAGAATTATTTGATTAGAACATGAAATCATTGTTTTAGCCTGTGATACCCTGCTGTATGATGTATTGATAATTTGATGCTGAATCATTTGGGTCTTCGATGAGGAGATCTGTATTCAATAGTCAATAGGATCAAACTCATAAGCTAATATTCTAGCCTAGGGACCTTGCAGGCTATCATTCTGTTGATGTTGGTCTAAATATTCGCCAAGAGCTCTAAGAGATAATGCTCAATATTTCAAATTAATTCTGTGGTAAAAGGCTTTTGGTGTAGTCTTCTACCATTTCTATGTTAAGAAAAAGTAACAACTATTTTGACATAGATAATCTATTTATGGAGCTATTTACAGTCCAAGGATGATAACCACAAGAATCCCAATTATCCTTACAAATATTGAACCAAAGATCCATTATATGGCAGAAACCTATGATACATGGAAAACCTAGATGTTTGTTACACACCTATGAAACTAGTTATTTGAGCCCTTTTCTTGTGTTTCACTATTTTTTTTGTCAAAGTATTTCGTATGAGAGCTGAAAGTGTCTTTTCATTCTTGTTTCCCATGTTACATACTTCATCTTAAGCTAAGATATCTATCTATCTTCTAGGTTTTGTTGTTCATTAAGCAGGTCATGTGCACAAAATAAAAAGATGGAATGACAATACAAGCAAAAAGAAAGCACAACAAGCTGTTCATAGTAATGGAAACACTCATGATAGAGCATTTGTAGAAGATTACTAAGCGCCAAAAAAGAGAGATTTGGCAAGTCTTTGGTGAAAGTTGGAATTTGAAGCACTTATTAGAAATGTCAAACTAGAGATTAATTGACAAGAGGAGTGAATGAAGCACCTAAGTGGGAGATAGAAAAATTTCAAGTGATTCAAATTCCTTTAATGCAAGATTAGGCAGGGAGTGTGCTTGGCTGATAAACAATGATGAAGACATTTAAAATACCTGCCTAACAAAGTGGTAAGTGCGAAAAAGGATGAAGTGCATTCTTGGGAAGTTCATGTTAGCATAAGAGATTGAGGAGCACATCTAGAGAGGATTTGTTGACTTAAGGGATAGATTGACATGCCCAATAGAGAAAAGAAGAATGTTCAATATCAAAGATAGCAAAAACGCATGCTTGAGTTTGTTTTGTCAATAAGAAAACAAGAAGCACACACCTAGACTTTTTTAGGTGTCAAGTCTACCTTAAAAGTGTGCTTGAACTATGTTTTAGTGGTAGAAGTGAAAGAATCATGCTCCTTTAACCTTTGAGCGACATATCAATCATAAAAGGGTGTCCTTAAAGTCTAAGGTTGCTCTTTGCTGATTTCTTGTGGATCTTAGCATTTCGGATTTGTTGCAATATGATTTCCATGGTTGATGAAGCTGTTAGTGGTTGGCGGCTAGGGTTTCAAGATTCTTTAGAAGATCCATCATGTTTTAGAATGAAAATTACTACTATTTTTAGCAAGTTTGCATTTTGAGATAGAGAGGTTTCTTGCATTTAAATTTTAATTTTTAACAGCTGCTATATTTGGAAAGGTTCTTTTTTTAGAGAATCCATCAGATTTTAGAGTGAAAAGCTATTTTAGAATCATAGAGGATGTTCATGCATCAACTTGCTATTTTTAGCTATGACTATTTATTGTAGTTGATGTTTCTAGAAGTTCTATTATTGGATGTAGAGTGAAGGCCTATTTTTATGTTGTTTTAAGTTGGTTTCTATTTATTCTTTCTTTAGGATAAGGTTTTTGCTTTAAAGTACTCTCTTTCTTGCTTTTTGGAGCTTTAAAGCATTTAGCTTTAAAAACAATGATTTTTGGGATAAAATAATGAATATCTTATGCCCCAAAAATTGTGCGTCATGTAATCTTATAAATAAGTGCTTTGAGTACAAGACAATTCTTGTTGATAGTTGATGCTATGCTTATGTTGCTGAAATATCGTTCCATGTGTTATTTGTCTTTGCTTTACTATGTTTATTATTTCCTAATTTGAATTGATATGTAGATTGTAAAGTCAAATGTTGTTGGCAATTATCTATCTACCTAGATTGTAACTTTGTGTGCAAACTAGCTATTTAATTCTTGAAATTGTATGTTGCTGATCTTAGTAGTTATCCCTTTGAAATCTTGTTTTCATTGGATTGCTGGTCTCCATTTTAGTCAATAAGAAGTTGCCTTGTTCATGCTTAGAGCTAGTTGCTTTCATTTCTTGAAAATCTCACTTGTGAGATGAGAGCATTTATTAGTCTTGTCCCATACTTGAGGCGAAAAGATAGATAGTTAATTATTTTATTTATGCAAAACCCCTCGAGGAAACTTGTATAGTGTGAACAATTGTGATTTTTGTTTATATCTTAGCATCTAGAGTAGTTTTAGATCTCAAGTAGCTGCCCTTTCAATTTGAAGAGAGGTTTTGCCTAAAAAATTAGTGTTTTAATTTGTCTTTGGCACCTACTATGGGGTATGAGATAAAACATGCAAATCTTGTAGTGGGAAACTTAATCCCTTCAAACCTAAGTTATTTCCATTTTGGCGAAATACTAGATCATGAAGGAAAGGAGGTCTTGATCTTGTCTTTCAAGCATATATCAATCACCTCCAAATGAAGACCGTAATGTCCCTTTCTGGAACACTTCTTATTTTTTCCTTAAAACAATATTTCTAATTCTAAAATGATAGTTGCATTTATATTTATAAATATAACTTAATCAAAATCATGAATTTTATTATAATATTCAGATTTTTTCACTTTGACATAATTCTGAAAATAATCTTATCTTGATTTTCTGCTATGTTTCTTCTTCCAATCTTCAGCTTTTTTTCCTTAAATGTTTGTCCTTGATATCTAGACAAGTTATGGGTTTTTGTCCAATAACTTGATAGGAGAAATTAAGGGTTCTTAATTTTCCTTGGAGGGTTTTTGTCCTCTTTGGCTGTAATATTTACTTGCAAAGTCACATAATATTTATTCCCAATTGATTGATCTCTTCTTCTCATTAAATGATCTCCCTTATATATCTTATTACTTCATGAGACACAACCCTTCATACACACTTTGACTTTTGATAAACTATACTTTAAACCCAATCTTAGATATCTTAGTTTAGGTGCCATTTTTTAATCTCATTTAGTTATTTTCCTCATGACTAGTTTATGTATTAGCGAATTACCTTCTTGTCTTGGGCAGAATGTCTTATAAATTTGAACATGCCATGTTTCGGGTTGCTAAGTGATTTTTTCAAAATGTAAATTGACTTATTTTGAAACGGGACATTACAAAGACTCATCTTAATCAATTATTCACTAAACTCAATGAGGTATTTTAGTATTAGACAAGGAGCCTCTACAAACAATAGTTAAGAATGCCCATGGCAGTAGTGGTTTGGCCTCACTTCCTTAGTTGTGGGGAGCTAGTATTGGTCCTTTGGTTCTTGCAAAATGCAACAATTTTCCACATGGCTTGAGGAAGGGTTTTCCAAAGTTTCACAATGACACCACATAGCACCTTAATGAGCACATTGTAGCCTTCATCACAACATGCAATATTTTGGGTGTGGCACATGAAGATGCTATCAAACTTTTTGTTGAGACCTTGGGGGAAGGCATAGTAGATTGGTTTCACCATCTTATCATAGGTTCAATCACCAATTGAGAGATCATGCACAAGAAATTCTTGTCATGTTTCTAGCTAGCTAAAGATGGCCACATTTTGTTTGCATAACTCTCAAATGCAAGGAAGGAAAATACCGACCCAATGAGGAAGCTTGTTGCATGATTTAGTTGCTTTGTTTGCAAGATTAGTGTTCTTTTGAAGCCATCTCTAGAGATCCTATTGAGTTATTTTATAAATTCTTGTCATGATCAAAGCTTGTTGAAATGATGAACTAGAACAAGCTTATGAACAAGCAGTTATGTTAGAAGACAACATGATTACCATTGACAAAATTAGAAAAGATTCAATCAGGCCCATGATTCAAAGTTCAATTGATCCTCTCTTGAAAATGATGGTGTCTGACATCACAAATATGAAGAAAAAACTTAGCAAAATGTTCTAGCTCAGTAATATTAGAGACATCCTCATAGGAATTTACACAAGCAAGTGTTTATTGACTATGCATGCTCGTGGAGTTAGAAAGTTGAAAAAGAGCATGGAGTAGAAAAGAGGAAAACACACGACAAGAATCCATTAAAGGATCCACCAATAGTGTCCTATTCTCAAGAGCCCATCATTGTTCCTTCATTAGTAGATCATGGAGATGAGTTGGGATTTTGGTCTATCTCATAAGCCTTGCTCAAATTCTATGATGAACGACTATTGATTAGAGAAGAACAATCTTCTATGTTGGACATAGAAGGAATTGCACAAGTATATCATAATATTCTTTGAGGAAGATAGGTTTTTGTAGAGCAAAGTGGTGATTTGTCTTTTTCTACTTGGCAAGAAGAGTGTGCCATGGATGACAATGTGTCAAATGAATTTTTCTCTACATTTGAAGGATTATTTGAGGGACTTGCAGAGGATAGATTGAGAATAGTCAGATCACTCAAATTGTTCAAACAAGTGATTGTTGAAGAAATGGAGAGTTTCTTATTAGAGGTTGATATCTTTCTTCAACATTTGACTTCGTGGATAGGAAACGAGGATATTATGATTTCAGTCTGCTTGTTCATGTGAGCATTAAACATGATGGACATTAGTTTCAACTGCCACCTTTGCCGGAAATAGAAGTTTGCTGCTAGAGAATATAGTCTTCATGATGTTGATGAAGGATCATAGTTGGAGGAAGAACACTTTCATTTGTTTGAGGAAAATTCAAGATCTAAATCACACCTTAGGTTGGGATTGGATACAAAGAATTTATTATCAAATATTAAGATTTTCCAACAACACCTCGAAAGTAGATCTTATGTGGAGTACATAGTGAATTTTCTTTTTAAGTTTCACTCATGCTTGTCTTCATCCTCAACAACTCCCTTGTATATCATTGAAGAAGAATCAGGTGTTGAACATACATTAGTTGTTAGCGAGCTAGTGCTAGAAATAGATATCATGGAAGGAGAAGGCTATTAGGAGCATTATGAAGGAATAGATTTCAAGGCGATCATCATTCTTGAGGATGTGTTGCAACTGTAAGACTCTGTGAGATATATTCAAAAGGAATCAAAGAATTTCCAATAGATGGAGCTAAATTTCAATGAAGAAGACTATCTCAGGCACAATTCATTAATGAGTTTGTGTTTTAGTTTTACTTGCATGATTTTTCATATCATCTTGAACCCTTGATCAACACACATATTTCACAAAGGTTTTAAGGATGCGCACTACCAAGGTTGGATTCCCAACTCAAATGGAGGGGCTGCTATTTTCCCAACTTGTAAATGGTCTTGTCCAACTAGTTTTCTTACTCATGTCCATCCCTAAGTAAGTGATATCATTCTCCATGTTTGTCATCCAGTAATGTGCTTCCCTTTCCCACAATGTGTTTGCTTTCATTGTTGTTTTTGTTTAGGTTAGGTTAGTTTTCTATTTAGGTGCTAGAAATAAGCTTGATTCTTTTGCCCAATGGATAGATACCAACACATAGCCACAGTTTTATGAGACTAATTGCTGATTCCCAACTCAAATGGAGGGGCTGCTATTTTCCCAACTTGTAAATGGTCTTGTCCAACTAGTTTTCTTACTCATGTCCATCCCTAAGTAAGTGATATCATTCTCCATGTTTGTCATCCAATAATGTGCTTCCCTTTCCCACAATGTGTTTGCTTTCATTGTTGTTTTTGTTTAGGTTAGGTTAGTTTTCTATTTAGGTGCTAGAAATAAGCTTGATTCTTTTGCCCAATGGATAGATACCAACACTTTTTAGCCAAAGATTCTATGGTTCTCCAATGGCATAAGTATGTCCCATGGTCCCTAGATAGAGCCAATTGTTACACCAATACAAAACTCATTATTTGAGCCTCATTTTCTCATTGATCACTATTTTTTGTTGAAGTATTTAGTATGAGAGTTAAAAGTGTCTTTTTGTTCTTATCTCCAATGTTGCATAGTCAATCTTAAGCTATAAGATATTTGTCTTCTAGATTTTTTTATTGAGCAAGTCACGTGCATAAAAACAAAAGATGAAATGCTAGTATAAGCAAAAGGAAAGCACAGTAAGTTGTTCATGGTAATAGAAACATTCATGATGGAGTGTTTGTAGGAGGATGCAAGTGCCAAGAAAGAAAAAGGGAGATATGACTAGTCTTGGGTGAAATCTTGCAAAGCACGCCATAGAAATGTCAAAACAAAACTTAATTGACAAGAGGAGTGAATGAAGTGCCTAAGTAGGAGATAGGGAAGTCTTAACTAGCTCAAATTTCTCAAATGCATGCCTAGATGGATCAAATATGAGTTTAAGTGGCAAGATTAAGTAGGGTGCATGCTTGGGCAATAAATAACGAAGAAGACATCTAAACTGTGCACCTAGGAAAGTCTTAAGTGTTGAAAAAGGATGAAGCGTAAGCTTGGGAGGGTCATGTTAGTAGAAGAGAGCAAGGAGCATACTTAGAGAGGATTAGTTGACGTAAGTGATAGATGGGTACGCCTAATAGGGAAAAAGAAGGTTAAGTGGCAAGGATGACAAAAATGTGGGCACCTAAGCATGTTTCATTGACAAGAAGCACACACCTAGACTCTTTTAGGTGATAAGATTGCCTTAAAAGTGTGCTTGAACTATGTTTTAGTGATAGAAGAATCATGCTCCTTTAAGCTTTCAAGTGACATAACAATTATAAATGGGCACCATTAGAGTCTAGGGTTGCAATTTGCTCATTTCTTGTAGATCTTAGTGTTTCAAACTTGTTGCAATAGGATTTCAAAGGTTGGAAAAGTTGTTAGTGATTGATGTTTAGGGCTTCAAGATTCTTTAGAAGATCTATCATGTTTTAGAACAAAAGATCTATTTTTAGAAACTACTACTTTTTAGCAAGTTTTCTTTTTTATATTAGCATTGTATTTTGGAGCTAATGAAAAATTTGTTGTAGAATGGCTTATTATATAAGCCAAATAATGAAACAACCTAACTTGTTATTTAGGAGCAAATTCCCAACAAGCTACAACCTGTGTAAAACAAATTACAACAATGTACCAATGATAGCACAATACTAACAAATATAAAACTAATTCCATAATGCTAACATTATTAATCTTAATTAACCTAATACCTCCCTTAATGACTAAACCAAATGCAATTCCAAGTTATCTCTAAACTCGACAAATTTATCTTTACCAATTGGTTTAGTCATTATGTATGCAATCTAATCCTCTGTAGGACAATAATAAAGACAAATGTCTTCGTTATCAACCAATTGTCAAATGAAATGATGATGAGCTTCAATATGTTTAGTCTTGACATGATAAATTGGGTTCTTCACCATCTTTAAAACACTTTGGTTGTCACATAAAGTGAGGTTGGTGCAGTTTGATCCAATTGAATATCAACAAATAGTCTTCTTAACCACATTGTCTCACACCTTGTATTGATTGCTGCCTTATACTTTGCTTCAGTGGAAGATGATGCAATTGTATTTTGGAGATTCCATTGCCTAGAAATCACTTGTAACCCAAGAGTGAAAATATAACTTGTAGACTTTCTTGTATCAATTGATCAAATTAGAGCTAGTATATCTTGTTAGCATGAAGTCAATAAATTGCTCATATGTGTTGTACCCAAACCAAATTTTTTGCTTCATCAAAGCATTTTGCATAAAATAGTCTAAACTTTGCTAAATGATGTAAAATACAGTTTTGGGCAATATCAAGCATGGAGTTTTTGTCAATATTTTGTTAGTCAAAGTCAGTTTTATTGATCAGAACCTGAAGCAGAAACTCAGAATGGAGCTATTCACGATGGAGGAGCGTCTCACGATAGCATTTCACGTTGCACATGGTCATTTCAGTGACTTAGATGATGATTTCAATGATTAATTTTTGAAGATTTTTCAAAGAAAAGCAAGAAAGCGCACCTGTAGCCCAGGGGCGCCCTTCTTTTTGAAGGTCAAGATTTTGTTGAAAGTACTCATAAATACAGTCAAACTCTTCAGAATTGGTCTGGCTATCCGATGAGCTATCCAGCGAAGCTTTCCGAGACCCGCAGTTCCGGCAACTGGCGACAGAAGTTGAAATTCCCAAAGTTTCACATATGAGGAATTTGTCCTTTTTCAGCAAAAAGCGCGCCTATAGCTTGAGGGCGCCCTTCTTAAAGGGGGGGGTAGATCTTTGTATTTCTGGTGGCTAATACAGTCAATCTCTTCATGACTAGTCTACTTATCCGACGAGCTATCAAACGCAGTCATTCGAGTCCTAGAGCTCCGGCAGCCAACGTCTGAAGATGAGCTTATAATGAAGATTTCACATCTTTGAGCTTCTTCGTTGCGTTTCCAGTGCAACTATAGATCAGGGGCGCTTGTCAAAATGACCCTTAAGATGGTCCAGTTTGCTGACGAGGTCTTCCTGACATCAGTACTACTCTAGTCCAGCTTCGCGTTGCACCAAGTTGCCTGTTAACCCGACGTTCCAGGTGATCGTGGCAGAGGTTCTACCAAGCACGTAATTTCACAGGCGGACTGGCATAAAATTTGCATTGTATTTCTACAGTCCAGAGGCGCCTAGCCTTTAGGCCTGTCAGATGAAGTCGTTCGTGTTCGAAGTCTTCACGAGACTTGAGCGTGATTACTTTATCTATTCAACGAGCCTAGCCGTCAGCCTTCGGGATTTGGCAAACGCTCGTACGTGCGAGGTCTTTGGCGAAATGCTGAAAAGTGAAGACATCTGGAAAATGGCTAAGTATGGAGCAGATATTTTAAATAAAATACGCACTGGCGTTTTTGAGGTCTTAGAAGCAGTTTTTTTGCTTCGTCACTTCTAGAGACTTCTCTTGTAGATCCTTCTGGCTGTCCGTTAAAACAAACGTGGCTCAAATCAGGTTATCCCAGCTCCAGATTTCAGAGGTCAAAATAGGGCATTTGGTTGAGAGTTCAACTTTCGTCAAAATGGTGTCAGTGCAACTGTGGCTCAGGCGCGCTTTTACTTTTGAGGCCCTGAATGTATTTTTCAGATGCCTTGTGTATATCTGGATGCACGTTCCACCATGCAAAGGAGCTTCGCTTCCGGCCGCAGTGGTTCACCGCTCGGCCGTCACCGCTTGAAGTGTCGATAGCGCTTTAGGAAAATGGTTTAAGTTCAGGAACCCGTAAATGAATTTAATCATACTAATTTTTGAGGTGTTAAACGATGGATTTCGGTAAAGGATGACTCCCCGCCAGACGCTTTCTTCCTTTGTTCAATAGGGTTTACGATGAATTCTCCAACCTTAGGTCTCAAAGATCACCCTGGCCACTTAGAAATCGTCGGTTGGTTAGTTGTAACTTTGTCGCCAACTATAAAATAGGAAGTTAATAAAAGTGCAATATCTTTGAGTAAATGGACGCCTATGAAAATAAATGATGACTTTCGGGACCGCTGAAGTTTATCGGTGAATCTCAAAGCTTCATTTGGTTTGTCAACTGAAGTTAAATAATATTTAATATTTATTTTGCATATTTTGGCATTAAAATGGCGAATCTCTAAAATTGATGCCTTTGCAAATTGCATGATGAATATTAATTTATTATTATCTATTTCCGGACTCAGTGTCAGTATCAGTGTAACTGAAAGGGGTCCAATCAGAAGCCTTCTATTTTCAGCTGAGGTTTTAAATCTTGCAGTCAACAAGTTGGTGTGAATTTTCTCTTATGGCGCCATCTTCATTTATTATTCACAAAGCTAAAGAGAAATTCGTTTTTCTTAAGAGAAATTCATATTTTTCAAGCAAAATTCATATTTCTTCAGGGAAAAGGCGTATCTTCAAGAGAAATTCATAATTTTCAAGCAAAGGCGAATTTTAGCAAGCAAGGGAAAATTCTTCATCAGTTATCAAGGGCGATTTCATCAAACAAATCTTTTTGCAGGTTTTTGTTCACATTCATCAGCAAATTTGAAGAAGAGGGGCGATTTTCACAAAAGAAAGAGCATACAAAAAATGTCTTTTTCTTCCTTGATTCTCAAATTTCTCTCAGATTTCAATTCGCATGTTCCTGAAATTGGCAAAATTCGACAAGTCTCAACATCTGAATCATTCCTATATAACTTCCTCGAATTAAAATCGTGCGTTTGATTTTTTAGGAATTTTTAACTTCAGAACATTCGTTCTCGAGTTTCTAATTTTCTCAACCGAAAATTCTTTGCATGGTCGAGTAGAGGTTAGATTTTGCATGGTCGAGTAGAAGTCAGATTTTCGCATTTCTGACGTTCTGGGTTGTCTTAGAATATTTTTCTGGACAAAACCCATATCTTAGATTTTTCACGGTGACAACTCTTCAAAAAGGCTATTTTAGTCAAAAGTTGTCAATATAGTCGTTCACAAATAACAAAGGAAGTTTTCGTGAGTGTTTCATCGAGATCGAGCGAAGACCAATCGGTCTTTAATTCATGACTTCTACCGAGAAGTCGGTGACCGACGACCGTTTATCCGAAGGGTTGACAGGTGTAATCACTCAAGTCCACATAGTTGCATGCCTCATATGGCCGATTGTCTTCCGAAGCCGGTTTAGAGGGTTGATACTGTTGGAATTTTGCGTGTACAGCAAGTTCATTTGCATTTCTCACAAACAGAGTGTGCAATACCAAATCTCGGGCAGCTTCGCCATGCAAAAGTGTCGGGCGCATCAAGTCAGAGAGATAGTCGCTTATCACTTCCGCCATTTTGAGCCAAAGTTACCACCGTTGAAATGTTAGTTTTGAGGTGCAAAGATTGCCAAGATTGCTCAAGTTGCCTATATCTCGTGATGTTGATGCAGCTAATCAATCCGTTGAGGGGATTGTTTGCCTCGGTGATCATGACCCGTGACTCTCAGCTCCACCTCCCAAGATAGACATTGGCATTAATTTGAAAGCAACCATGCTACCTTTCGCTAACTCACACACCCTCATGCACAGTTCATTCCTGGGATTAGCTTCTATTCACTTGGAGTTGTATTTAGGTTTTACGTTAACTGATGGTAGTGTTCCAGTTAACATGCTTTCAATAAGGACGTGCATGCTTGCACAATTGTCCATTTTTAGATTAGATGTTTCGGTTAACTGATGGTAGTTTTCCAGTTAACTGTATAGTTTGTTTTATTAGGGGTTTAGCAATAAATCTTGCATGCATTGGTAAGATTGTAGTTGGACTCAAGGTGATTTTAGGGTTCCCTACACCTTTGATGCGTCTATAAATAAGAGCTGGCCATTTGTACGTAGAACTTTTTGCACCCAGAGAGAAATATATACCGCCTACCTGCATCGTAATATTGCTCTCGCTCAGAATGCTCATGAGTATTTACTATTATGATGTGAATGTTTATGCCATTATTACGTGGGTTTCATGCAATTATTATGGTGAATGCTTGCCTTAGTTAGATATAGTGGCTAGTTGATCGTAGATTGTATGCGTGTCTCGCCAATGCAATTTATTATCCTAGTTGGCTATCCTTCATGTTATGTGTTCAATAAACTCGTTCAGATTGAGCTGATAGATGTGCCACCTTGCCTTCAAGTTGAGAATCTGTTCTTGGTTATCGTATGATGTGTGTTAATAATAAACTCATTCAGATTGAGCTGATAGTTGTGCCACCTTGCCTCCAAGTTGAGAATCTGTACTTAATTTATCGTATATTGTTGTTTCCAATAAGCCTATTCCACGCGTATAGTTGTGCCACCTACCTTCACGCTAGAGTCCTGCACTGTAATTTATCGCCGATAACATCCCCTTACTCCATTTCCCCTCATGCTCTGTTTTCTTGAGGAAACTAGATAGATTTAAAGTAGTTAGTTTAGTTGTAGTTAATGATCTGCGAAACCAGAAAATCCTTAGCTGCAACGTTCTTGGTTTTCTTAACCTTGTGCCTCTTCCAGCTGAGAACAAAAAGATAGGACTTAGATTACTTTTCTTTTCACGCATTCCAGCACTATGAGGGAGCTTCCCCTCCTAATTTGAAGAGCACTCATTACGCAGTGTGCATAGCTGTTCGTACAAACCCGCACTCTAGAGGTGTTAGTTTTTACGCCAACAGTTTTCTGGCGCCCACCGTGGGGCACGAGGCAAGAAAATTTCAAGAAAAGCTAAACGCTTTTATTTCACGGGAATGATCACACTCTGGCATCCTATTGCATGATCCACACAGAAGGAATGGATGATAACAACAATAATGCTGACAGGCGACATCCACCCCCATTACCTTGGGGCAATAACATTGGACCTTTGGCTTTTGAGGTAAATCATGAGTTACCTAAAGGGTCAAGGAAGCGTTTTCCTCGGTTTCATGGCGACGGAACTCAACACCCAGAAGATCATTTTTCTGCGTTCACAACGGCTTGCGCTGTCTTGCACGTGGCACATGAAGACATCGCGGTGTGTCTCTTTGTCGAGACTCTTGTGGGAAATGCTGCTGACTGGTTCAATCACCTGGCACCAGGCAATATCACAAGCTGGGCAACTATGAGCGAGAAGTTTTTGGCGAGATTCAAACCTGTTGAAGACAATCATATGTTGTTCGCCCAACTTACAAATTCAAAGATGGAGCACAAAGAACACATGAGGGATTTTATAGCAAGATTTAATTGTCTTGTTACAAGAATTTCTTCTACATTCAGTCCATCACCGGAGATTCTGATAAGTTGTTTCATAAATGCTCTTCCATCAGAGATAGCCTTCTTTCTCAAGACGGCCAAAGCAACAAAGTTGAAGAGTACGCAAGAACACGCCATTGAGTTGGAGGATAATATGATCACTTCCGGCTTGATGAAAATAGATTCTATCAGATCTCCAGTTCAACAACCGTACCAGCCAAAGAGAGACAATCTGCAGCCACAGTTGCCAACATCTCCACCAAGATCGATGATTGAAGCTGCACACAGTGCAGTATTTTGTCCTTTTCACGACAATGATGCACATTCCGGATCCACATGTCCAGAGAACCTGAGAATGATCCAAATCATGGGATACACTGAAGCTGCTCCCAGTTCTAGTTTTGTACCAACACCAAGTTCGAAGGTTGTTTTACCACAGACGGACAACTTCGATGGCGACTCCGCAGCGGGATACTTTGATGAAGAACCCGTAAATCAAGAAGAAGAAGAAGAATACCGTCGGTACACTCCTCCTGTGTTTACACGTGATCAACACTTCAAAGCACAAAAAGAAGAAGAAGAAAGGCGGAAATCAAACGAAGAGGGTGAAGAAGTGCCTCTTGCTTCTAAAACCAAATCTTCACATGAGATTACTATACCAGTTGCTCAAGAGATGTCTTCAGCAAATTTTGACATTGTAGCTTCCATGATGAAGACCAAGGTACAAATCTCGCAATTGGAATATCTTCAAGACCATCCAGAAGAACTAGATCAGATTCTCAAGGTTGCGAAGAAACAGGCTATGCTCAAATCATCTGTTCCAATAGGAGCAAAGCCTGAAACATGTCCTGGTAATTGTGTAACTCTGTCAGAGATAAAAGTTGAAGACCAGAACATTGCTTGTTCTAAAAAGAGACCAACAAAGGAGACAAAGTCATGGACAATACAAGTTGATGGAGGTTGTACAAAATTTTTAGAAGCAGGGGAATTGATCATCTCCCCTAAAGGACAGTTGAACCCAGTTGCAAATTGCCTACAATTGGGAATTACTGAAGTTGAAAAAGAGGTGCTTTTGCAAGGCCTCAAAGATGCCAAAGACATGGGAATCAAACTCCTATGTGTTAAAGGTGATGAGTCGGTAAAAAGATGGTTCCAGGTTAGAAAAGATCACCTACGACATTATAGAAAAGATCTTACTCAGCTAGTAGAGGCACATGGTTATAAAATCATTTGCATTGCAGCTGAGGTTTTTTTGGGTTCATAGATCTCAACTACAACTAGGCTAAAACTTAATATCTATCCTATCTCCTCAAGAAAACAGAGCAAGAGGAATTAGAAGCAATTGGGAATGATTGACGATAAACTATATCTTAGGATTTCCAAAGAGACGAGGTGTTCTATCTGAGGCGTAGGTTGAAATAAAGGTTATTGGAAATAACATCAAATGGCAAGCTATATCACAGAATTCCCAAGGAGACGAGGAGTTCTGTCCGAGGTGTAGATTGAAACAAAGATTATAAAAACAAGTGTTGATAAACCTTGAAACTTTGGATCAAAGGCTCATTGCTCTTTCGATTTATTTCTTCAAACTTGATTAACTATTACAAAATATTTGAGACAGAAAATTGTACGAAATCATACAAGATGCGATCAACCAAACAACTCTTAGACAAAGAGTGAACAAATATTGACTTGCAAGCTTGTTGGCTTAACGACACAACAATTTTGCATAAATAAAAGTTAAACAATAATGAGCAAGACTGCTCTTATTTATAGAAGTTCAAAGGAGTAGGGAACCCTAAATCTCCTTGAGTTAACATTTAGTTCTTGCCAATTTGCAAGATTTTTTCCTATGTCTAAATGCAGGAAACCTAATAGTTAACTAGAAAGACTACCTCAGTTGACTGATTCTAAACTAAAATAGAACTCCATAGGTACATAGGTGTCTTCAAAATAGACATGCACGATTGGTGGGACGACGAGTTAACATGGAAAGAGGCATCAAGTTAACTGTTGTGTCTAATGTCTATTTGGAAAAGGTGGGACATCCTGACTTAGCAATTCACTGGCTGTGATCACGAGCAATCAACTCCTCCAAGAAGTTGTTAACTGCCTCAGAGCACTGATACTCTTTTGAAGTACTCGATGTCTTAGCAACATCTCTTCATCTTCTGTGATCTAACTCTACAATTCTCTTCCACTCTTAGTCGCTTCGTCGAATTGTGCTGACATGACTGCAAGTTGACTCAACTTACAGTCAATTGACTGACCGCTGAAAATACTATGGATGAGTTTTTGAAACTCTGACTGCACTTCGACATCCACAATCTACTCACCATCATCACGTTGATACTGGCAAGGGACTTGTGATACAAAAGTTCTTGCAAAATTGATAGCACTTGTCACCTTTCGTCTACCCTCGGTTAACTCTACATAGATTACCTCGTAGGTTTTTACCTTGAAGCGTTGTTTTCTTCAAGTAAAAGTTTCTATTTATGCTCTTCTGCGGTGATTGAAACGTAGGCCATCCTCAAATGAGAATGGGAGTGTGGAAGGTAGTGTGGTAGTAACCGGTGGCAACTCTCTAATTGGAGTAACTACCTTCCGCATTTTCTTGCTATCCATTCAATGGTGATGCCATTTACACCTTCCAAGGCATCCAAATTGACTACAGACTTCATTTGATGCACGTCTGTGTTGATTGTTTTCAGGAAGTCGTGAAGACTGACTGATTTAGACTTGTATTCAACTTTGGAGAACTGCATTATGAAAAACTTGACTGTTGACTGTAAACACAAATATGTTTAGGCAACTTTTCCGGTGAAGCTAAAAATAGCTTTTGGTGAGGCTAAAAGTAGCTTCTCAAGGGGGGCAATTTTTAGGAAAATTTCTAAGACATGGTTGTAGAGAATATCTTTTTAAACAAACCCACAACGTCAAAAATTCGAAAAATGATTTCTTCTTTGACATGCAATGACCTCTCAGGGCAGAAGCTATAGGGGGTAGCAAGGGCAATTTTCTCAAAAAATTTTGGCACGTGGGTTTTGTTGCCAATGCTATGCTGAACATATCTAGAAGGCCGGAACTATGCAAAACTGTCGTTGGACATGCAAGAGAAAACCTAAGACAAGGATAGAAGAAATGTGAGGGGGAGAAGATAGAAGTTATAAACTGCCTCTTTCAATCCTCAAGAAAAATGCCTCTGTATAATTCCAATCTGATGAATTCCTGGCAAGAACATATTGGAAAGATGGAGTATGGAAAAATATCCCTTTGTGCAATTTGAACCTGGAATTGCAAAGAACACTGAAAATGGCCTCCGTTAGATCCTTCAAAATGCGTTGGAGAGAAAATAGCTGATTTTAGCTTCAACCTGCAAGAAATAATGGAGAAATGATTCCTATACATGAATAAATATCCATTTTGGAGGTGGGAGTGTCAGTTATGGCGCCAACCCTAATTGAAGAGTCAATGTGAGTGATTGCCTTGTTAATTGCAAGTTCTCCACTGGTTTTGGGATGCCATATGCAAGAGGAAGCATGCAAAAATTGTAACTGAGAGTCAATTGGGCCCACTTTGACTTTTGGCATCCAAGCTTTAGGGAGTTTAGAATTTTTTTAAAGATTTTCAACTTTTGCTGTGATGAACTACCTCTGTTTGAACTTGAATTCCAATCGCTCGGTTGCTCCAAAAGCTTGGTTGATAGATTCATCGCGAAGCTGGAACAAGTCTGAAGAGATGTTGCTGGGAGCTAAAAACCTCAAAAACTAGTTTTGATGGCTTCAAATTTTGGGTGCCTTGCCAAAAGGGTGCTTTTTTCACCAGACTTAGCCATTTTTTAGATGCTTTTCAACTTCTTCAATTTGACCCTCCATGCTTCAATCTTCAATTGTCGTTGATTGATGAATCTTGTGAATACGTTGAGATATGGAATGGAAAACCAGTCCAATTCTGGAAAGAATGACTGGTATTGCAACGTCTGAAAGTTGATTTATGAAGTTGAAATTCCTAGGCACCCTTGGCCTGCAGGGGCACTTTTTTGTCTCTGAGATACATTTTGCACTTTGTAACCTTTAATGAAATGCTCCATTTTGACCCTCGTTGCCGGGAGTTTGACTGCTCTGATGTTCGTGCTAATGATCTCATCGTGGAGATTGATCAATTTTGAAGAAATGTTCCTGGGAGTCATGAAGTCGGAAAGCTGCATCTAAGGCCTCAAAAAGTTGGCGCATTTTCCAAGAAGGGTGCATTTTCTTTGACACTGTCAAATTTTCACGTTTTTCAATTTGTCTTTGCCTCCAACGTTTTACGCTTGATCTTCATTCACAAGCGTTTGATAGGTCCTGTGAATTGGCTGTTGGGTTCATCGCGTAGCTAGAAGGATTTTGAGCAGATCTCTTGAAGAAAACAGTTACTAAAAACTGCATCTAGTTGACCAAAAGGCTAGGCACCCCTATCCTACAGGGGTACATTTGACCTTCTGACTTTCATTTCATCGTTCATTTTATGTGCTCGTTGGATCAACAGTTACTGTTGTTTGATATGTCTCTCAAATTGGCGAACAGATTTGTTGCGAAGCTAAACTGAAGTTGGGAAGATCGTCTAGAGATAGTCACATGCAAAAACTGACATTTGATGGGTTTTATTCTTGGGCACCCCTGGGCTACAGGGGTGTAATTTCTGTAATAGACTACCATTTTGGATGTTTGTTGACCTTTTGCATCTTCCGCCTATGCCATCGTTTGATATCTTTGAAAAATCTGTTGGATTCGCTTGAAGATTCACTGGAAAACTAGCAAAATTCTGGAGATGACTGGTTTTGCAAGTGTTAACCATTGCATTTTCCCCTCAAATTCAAGGGCGCCCATGGCTAGCAGGGGCGCAGTGGGCTCTAGACTTGGTCATTTTTTGATGATTTTCACCTCTTTCATGATTTGCGATCACTGTGTTACTTGGCTGGGTTGATTGCGTTGAAGCATTGTTGCTATTGACACGAGTACGTGCACTATTGTGATTGCATTCACAATCTCTGCGTGTACGGACATTGCAAAGTTGACTTGGGCGTTGACTGCAAAAGCATTTCCCTTGTAGCAAGGTGTAGTGTTTCCAGACTTCAAATATTTTTTACATATTTCACCTTTTGAAAATCCCCTCCGTCATGAAGAATCTTTTTGAATGATAGAATCTTTAGTGATTCATTTGAGGCTTAGATTTCAACACCTAGTATCTGGCCATCTGCCATTGTTGACCTTAGAGGTCCTAACTTTTCTCCCAAAAAAGTGAAGTAGACCCACTAGAGCAAAATTGACTTTTTATTGATTTTGACTTGACCGATGTGATCGTGAAGTGAAATAAGCCAACCAAAATTATTTTCATTCATTTATGGAAATATCCTATTCTTAGGGTTTTTCCTAAAAATAGGGGCCCGAAACCCTATTTCAAAATTTTCAAAATTTGCCAGTATCCTCTGAACAATAAACCCACAAAAATCCCATGCTTCATTTGACCTAAAATTGACTTTTGATGACAATTTTACAAGATTTAGACCATTTTAATCAAAATGCCTTATTGAAGCAAAAATTTAATTTTGGGTACAACAAGAGCTACAATGGTGTTTCTAACCTTTGGCACTATTGCATCAGTAACATAGAAGTTTAGAAGCATTAGAGCATCTTTATGCCTTTGTCATAGTCCTTCGGATTCTTTGTAGGTTGTGCCTCCTTGTTTAATACAATTTGACCAAAATTACCATACATGTAGATGGTGAGTATTTTGTGATTCCATAAGTTGTGATTCTTGTCAGTCAACTTTTGAGAGTTAGGCAAAAGCAATTCTTGTATTCTTGCCATGGAAACACACTCCACTAGACTTGGGATTGACAAAAACAATTAAATCAAGAGGTCCCTCAAAGCTGCAACAAAACTACTTTTTTGAGATGTTTTAGACTCCACTAGACACAGTATGGCAAATTTTAAGCATTAAGTTTCTCATACCTTGAAAGATATTAAATTAACAATATCTTTTTAGGCAATTTACAAAAAGAATTAAATTGGGATTTTTACCAATGCTGGACCATAACAAATTTATAGGGGCCCTTATAGGATTACTATCCACAATGTGAGCAATGTTTAGAGGAAAATTCCTTCTAGATCAGAAGATACAAAATTTACACTATTACTCTAAGACAAGTTGGAATATTTAAACACATGTAAAGTTTAAGCTTTATAAAATTTGATAAATCTTAAAACTTTATATTAAATGCCAAAACAAAACTCATGACTTGTTTCTCCTTCATGCCTTATGGATCTAAAAGATTTGATCTCACAAATTGTAGGCTGATCTCCCATGTCTCACAATTATTGCTCACTTCCCCAGGGCACCTTATTGAGATAGTGGGCCTAGAGAGTATAAATCTGAATAGTAGATAAAAATGGTATGTGATGTTGAATAACAGTGTCATTTTCATTCAACAAAATTAGTATTCGAGCACCATACGTACTCCACTCATTTAACAATTCCCATAGATTGCCTAAAGTGAAGAAGGGTTGCTACTTTGATAATGTATTGTGATCCTTTTTGTGTTGCATGTTGTTGCAGGAAGCTAGCATGTTGGTTTTATTTACTAAAATTGTTAGATATGCTCCTATTTAGCACTTCTCTCTTTGGGTTAAATAGGAAGCTTTTTAGTTCTACCTAGCTTCTTTTCATTTGGTACCAAAGCTTAGTTGAAATTTGTTTTATATGTGTAAGGATAAGGATTTTTACTATTAATGCTAGTTTGAGTGGGAGATTTGCATATAGGTTAAATATAATAGGCACAATAAGGATGGAGATGGATATATTCAATGACACCAACTTTGAGCTATGGAAGCTCATGATGCAAAATTTTGGAGTTGGTCATATGTTCACTTGGAGCTCTTGTTTGGTTGTTTGGGACATATTCTTCGTCATGTGGAGGTTGTGGAAAGATCTCATCTTGTGGTTTTATATAGTTGGTAAGTGCTTATGTTGGGTGCTTGTTTTTATCCCCCTAGTCACATGGGAAAGCATTAGACGTATTAACTATGTTAGAGATTAACTAAATGGACATGATTGTTGAGTAATTCCACATAGAATGAATAATACTTTTTCCCACAAGTGGGAGATCAATGTTAGTTTGATAACTGCTGACAACAACAAGTGGAAGATACATATTAGTTGGATAGCTATTTTCCATGACGATTGGACGACCATGTTACTTAGATAATATTTGTCTACAATAAGTGGAAAGTCTGTGTGAAGTTGATATCTATTGTTTACAACAATGGAATACATATGTTAGTTGTATAATTACCATCCACAATAAGTGGAAGATCCATGTTAGTTGAATATGTATTACCATTGTGGTGGAAGACTCCATGCTGGTTAGATAATGATTGCCTGTAATAAGTGGTGGTGTAGGTTGGATATATCTTGCTCTTGATAGTGGAAGATTCATGCTAAATGAATATTTATGATGCACATTAATTAGAGACCTATACATTTTTAATGAAATGAATCAAAATGGATGAACATGAGTTGGATGAAATGTACTTAATGGAATATTTGCACTATTTTGATGACTACATTAATTTGGCTAGCTAATGGAGACAAAGTTTTGAGTTATACATTAATGATGACTTGTGCTAATGCAAAAATTGGTTTCAGCAATAACTTGGCCGACCAAAGTTTTTTCAAAAACTTGAACTTGGCAAAAAACTCGAGGAAAACTCAGCAATTTTTCTGAACATTAAAAAAACATAAATTTGTAAAAAAACTCTTTGAGAACATGCATACTACTGAATTTAGGGAACATATTACTGATTTCCTTCATATATAGATCAAAATTAGACTTCAATGCACATCATTGACTAAAACTTGAGTTCAATACATATCAACTTCAAATTTCAATATAAATAAAAGTTTACAAATTATATTTTCAACGTTGATAATCTATAAATTTCTTCTATGACTAAAGCTCCAAAAAGGTTGCTGCTATGTAGGCGTCCTTGAACTGGATGATGCTGCTGCAGCTTCTTGTTGGTGTGTAAGAAGGTTTTATGTTGCTGTGTAACATGTTTGCAATTGCTACACAATAGTTCTTAGTTGTTGTGTAACAAATCTTTAGATGCTGCGCAACAGTTCTTAATTGCTTCATAACATTTTTTTTGTTGCTACACAATAGTTTTCAGTTATTGCTCAAAAATCTTTAGTTGTTAAGCAAGTTTTAGTTGCTGTGCAACAAGTTAGTCACAAACATGTTGAGTTTTTAGCTCGGATAGGAACTTCTGTACATATTTAGTGTGAACATGTGGAAAGGTTCAAGTGGTTCGAGTTATTTTATTTTGCATTTCACTTTGAAGAACTAAAGTGAAAATATTTTATTTAGCTAAATAAGTCTAAATATAAAGTGTAGATAAACATTAGACTTATCTTCCATCTGGTCCTTATAAGTGATAAGGATGTTTTTGTAAGTAAAGCTGATTTTTGGAAGATTAGACTTTTAGTTAAATTAGTATAAAGATAGGAGCAAGATAGAAAAATTGTAACATACTGAATGCAATGAATTTCTGTGCAGCTGTGAGTAACATCATTGGTGGAGGTTTCCTTGTAAGTTTTTTGAAGGAGGAAAGAATGATTTGAATGTGTAATTATCTGTGTATGCTTCCGCATTGGAAGTTTTCAATTATTGTGTGATTGGTTCAATGTTTTCTAACATTAGGAAATTAGTCACCAATGTTTGAAATTTTCTTCAAAACATAGCTGAAGTTCTTAGTGTGTGGAAGTAGTTTTTAGGGATTTCAACAATGGTGGTTTTTGGTTGAATCTATTTTTTTGAATTTTCAAAGCACCATTGTTCAAGGGTTGATCCTTATACTGTTAATATTTTAGATTTTTTATATACAAGGTAGTGGGCCCCAATCCACAATTAACATATCAAAAATATAACAATAAATAAAAAATAAAACAGAAATAAAACGAAAACCCCTAGCAGCCTAGCACAAAACATTTGGAATGAAGGCGTAAAGAGTAAAAATAAAAATGGAAACATGTTATATTTACTTATCTTTGAAATGTTGCTGAATAAAAGTGGAATAAGAGCTGAAATGAGCACTTACGTACCTGCAAATTCTTCTGCCACCACTGCTCAAAAAAGAGTAAAAAATGAGCACCTTTCAGGCTAAACAGTCTTATCCATGCACGGTTCAGTTGTCAATCTTAAATCATGAGTTGATGCCAAGTTATCAGTAAGTTTTTCCCAAGTTACAGGTAAGTTATTCAGAAAAACTTGGGGCTGAGTTATTGTGTGAGTAACTCACGAGTTGTGCTGAGTTTCCTGCAAATTTTGCATCAATGATTTGCATAATTGAATAGCTGAAATCTTACAAAAATACAATTTTTACCAAATCTAGAAACATGAAATTGATACAAAACTTCACTATTCAAAATTTCAAACCCTAGTACAAAATATGAAAGAGAGGGGAAACATGATATGCAACAGAATATGATTTATTAGGTATGATTAAATTACATTCAACAAGCTGGAAATCTGATTTTTTTTCAAGTTTTTTTAAAAGGGAGATCATCCTATCTATTTATGAGCTACACTGGATTTAATTCTGTTAAAAATTTCATTGCCTTAACATTGGTAAGAAAATTACAAAGTTGCATAATCAAATCTACTGGTTTTGGGCATAAACTTCCAAACCTAGCATCCCTTTGAAAAAGCCTCTGACATCTAAAATCTTCTTATTTATTTCTACTATTTAAAAACTTATTACTAAAAAGTTAACCCCTAACCTCTCACTTTTGCATTACATTACACAGTGGGAATTAACATTAAATTTGGTTGATTTCTGGGTTAACGTATTTCTTTGTGTAGTCAATGCTACGATTCAAGCGATTCAATTGTAGGTACTTATAATCTTTCACTTTCTCTCAATAAGGCAATTCATGAAATTTAATTGTAGGTACTTATGATCTTTCATTTTCAATTTTTGTAAGTGCTCAGAGATGTAATCTGATTCAAAATACCTTACATCAGAGGTTCTAGGCCATCGTGAACCAAGTTGAAAACCTATGCCTTCTTTCTTCCCCTAAACTTTTTGATGGCTGGGTATGGCACATTATAGATAGGTTGCTGTGAATGAAAATAAATGTGAATTTGCCTATTAGGTTTGTATTGAGTGTTGAGTTACTTTGATATTAAAGGTTTCAATCACAGAAAAAATATTCCACACTGGG
>VDFB02390147.1:0-19644 GCA_007258455.2 Sequoia sempervirens | reverse complement strand
AGGTTCTTGTGGTACTTATACCTATACCCTCTCTTGTTGATCATCCTAAACTTGATCCTACTAGCCATCATCCTGAACTTGATCCTGTTGCCCATCATCTTGAACATCCTAATGCACCCTTTGTTGCTACTCATGAGAAATCCTATGTCTCTGGTGGGCCTCTATGCTCCCAATTTCTCCACCTCTCCTATGCAAACTGATCACTAGGCCTCCTACACTAGCTCCTCTTGGGGATATAGTAAATCTGATTAGCCTCCTACGGGAACACCATGCAACAAAATATTCAGTCATCCCAAGATCTTTGGGTTTGACAACCCAACCCCATCCAAAAAGGTGTGAATGCTTTGAACTATGTCACTGCTCTTTGTGAATATGCTCGAGGTCCCCATGTATTGACCTCTCTAGTTGTGCGAGCATATCAAGCATGATAGTTATCAGCTGGTTTGGTCTGCCTGTCCCCAAAATGGGATGGGACTCTATCTGGAAGATACCTATCCAAGATGGTATCTACTCTCCCAATCAGGTATCTAGTCTATCAAAAGTAAACAAGTTGCTCATGATCTATCCTCACCTCAAAATCTAGAAATGGATACCAAATAAACTTTGCCATATCATTGAATACAACCCTCCAATACTGTAGTATCCTAGGTTGTCCATGGTGGATTCAATCATGGTACCTATATAAATGAGGATCATCTAGATCCCTTCAATTAATTTTATCTAGTCTAGTAACTACAATTTGCTCCCATTCCCAAAAATGGAGTAAGTTGACACCTACTAATATGTTGCTTCCTCCATAATAAACTACCTCGTGCATGTCACGATATAGATGTGCTGGTATGCAAGGTCCCCATGCATAGTAAGTACCCTCCATCATCATCTTGAAGATAATGCCCAAACTAACTAGAGATATTTACAATCTCCTACCTTGCATCAAAGGCCCTATGATCAATCCAGATAGAACTATAACTATATCATCCACAATATCCAAAAATAGAGTCAAATCAATCTTTGAATCTATAACTATGAGTTGTCAAACACCCAATAATCTTTGCATAGCTAGTGTACCTCTCCTAATGTCATATACAACTAGCTCATTGTGAATAAGGATATGCAGTATCCTCCAAACATCCTCCAACGTGATGGTACACTCCCCTATGGCAAGGTGGAAGGTGGTTGTCTCGGATCTTCAACACTCTACTAGCATTGTCATCATAGCTCTATGTGATCAAATATCAGGCATATATGCGATGTGTCTCAATCCAACGACATCTAGAAAGTCTCTCTCCAACTCCTGAAACTAAGCTATACAATCTAAGATCCATGGTCTATGCTTCCTAAACTATAGAGGATGTAATGTGGTCTACAAGCATTCAGCCCACAACATCAAATTTTGCTAAAAAATCTAGTTAGAAACCTAAATCTATTGTTAAACTAGATAAATCAATGCTTTTGAGCAAAATCAAGCATCTTTTGGAGCAATTACGATTGGTTTTCATAATAGCAAGTCTATTTCTTGACAAAAGCGGTCACCTTTTACAATAGCAATCCTATTTATTGTACAATAGCGATGCTCTTTGACATTAGTGACAATGTCCTAATAACCTAACCCGTGAGGTCAAACTTTACAGCAACGAACTTACAAGAGTGCTACTATTTAGCACTAGCATCTCTATTTGAAAAAAACACTAGTCCTTAATAATAGCGAGTTTTCTAAAACTAAAATAGCACTAAAATTGTGTCAATAGTGCTAATCCTAAAGCCTATCGATATTTTCTAACCAACTTTAAACATTAATTATGAAAACGAAATAAATAAAAAGTGAAAGTTAGAAGCTTACGTACCATAACCCCCATGCCAGTTGACCACTGGTATTATTGAACATCATTTTCTCAATGTGGTGTTCTTGAAACCCTCGCCATCGTCAATGCACATTTGTAACAAAAAGTAGCCAAAGAGCAAGAATCTCCTAAATATGAGTGTGCAAATGAGGAGCAAATGAACCCTAATTTCCTATTTAACCCCATAAACCCTAGTTTTTTACCCTCGACAACCCTCCTAGGTTATATTTTGAGCACCCTGGATCATCCTAAGCCTTAACCATGACCCCTAGGTCCTAATGTTTCATCCTCTATGTAGTTGAACTACTCTAGAACCTTGTCACGATCCTAACCTAAAAAGGTAATTTTTCTGATTGACCTCTCAAGGGGGCAGCCCAACATCCTATCACTCATCCATTGACCACTAGGGCACAATGGGGCATATTAATTTTTTTTCAATCTTGATTCAAGCATTGATTCTTTGAAACAATGCAACAAGTACATTGTGTCAAAGAGGGGTAAAACATAGACATGTAAAAATGCCTGACACATATCACACATCCTAAAACTGCATTTTTCCATTATTGATATCATTTTCACTACCGTTATTGCATTTACCATCATTTCAAATCATTTTCACCATTAATCCCCTTTTCGCATCATTTCCATCATTTAACCCTATTTCCCTCTATTAATTAAACAATCTCGAATTGTTTAATTAATTCACTATTTCATCACTAATTTTCCCCTCTATCACCCTAGTTGAATAATTTCAATTATTTAATTAGGTTCATCTAATATTTCTTCTAATCCCATATAATTAAATAATTCTAATTATTTAATTATCCCACTTTCTAATATTTTTCCTCTAATGAAATATTATTTCTTAAAGAATGACATATTCTTATCCTCCATAATAATCTTAATTATTTAATTCTCCTCTTTTATCTCAAACATCATCCATTAATAAATAAATAAATTATTTATTAATCAATCTTATCTTGCATGTTCCTCCAATAATTATTTAATTATTTAATTAATTATATCATGCATTATTCCCTCAAATCTTAGCTGACACTCTCTCTCAGTAAGCTGATATTGATTAACCACTCTTCTGATCAATCAATTGACTTAGCACTTCAATAAATATCTCATGCAACCAATTAACTATAATCATTCAGTCAGTTGTAGTTAGTTAATTGGACAATCAATTCCTCACATTCATTCACAGTCTTTGATCTTAAATCGGCACCTCTAAAACCAGATCATTCACCTGAATCAATCAAATCTATAAAATAACCCTTCATCCTTCACATTCATCACCTAGAATTTTCATAGCTAAGTCATGTCCATTTGAGCATTCATCTTGAGAAATTGAGAGCATTTATCATATCATCTAGGTCATCTTTGCATCACATTCAATAAAGCTTTTGCAAGCAATCATGGAGGCTTCATGTTTTTGATCAATCCAACACCATACTACACCAAGCTCTCCAACAATGGGATGATAAGGTTGTATTTCTTGTTTTGAATTCATTGTGTTTGATTTGATTTATCTAACCCTTCATGTTTGAATTCATGGCTTGATTTGCAATCTAATTTCATTGGTAAGTGTGTGTGGGAAATGTTAGTATCAAAATAAGATAACAAAAACACACCAATGCAACATTAAACCAAAGAGAAGCTAAATAAAATGAAATCAAAGATCAAACAAAGCTTCTTCAGAATCATTCCATTGTCCTCTATCTCCAGTGATTTGTTTGAAGCTGCTGCTCTCAGATTGTGTAAGCAAAGCTTCTTCGAATGGCAATCTATAGAACGAGTATGGAAAGGGAGAGTACTTCTCTATCCTATATGCTGGTGGAGTGAAATATTGATATACGGATATGCACAGGGGTTGTAGATAATGCATAGGGGTTGTGGATTATGAATGCTTTTGAAGCTATGATATGAGGATGATAGGCCGTGATATGGATTGCTAATATGCTAAGCTATGATATGCTATGATTCTAGAGGCTATGGATGCTGGAAGGCTGATTGACTATAGTTTTCCTGTATGAAAGCTTCTCTTGTTTTTTGAAGACCCGGCAGTCCTTTTTATAGCTTTTTGCAGGCAAGAGCCTGGCTAGCAAAGATCAATGGCTGTGAGATTGTCTGGTAATTTTGAATGGTGAGAGATGGAGAGGTTGAGAGGAAGATGGAAGATGTTGGGAGGTTGGAGAGAAGAATGTAGATTTTTCTTCAACCCACGGGAACAATTTTACCTGAGAAGCGAGAGAATTAATTTTCTATTTTGGAAGTTTGTTTTCCTACGGTTGTTGGGAATGAATCAAATTAAATAAATAGAATTTATTTAGTTTTGTGTAGGTTGATTTTTTATTTTAGGGACTATATAGAGACTTGATTGAAATGTTTAGAGATATTTTGGTGTGAATGAACTTCAGAGGAATTAGTAAATGTTTGGAATATTTGAATTCTTGGAATGAACATAGAGGAATTAATTAAATGGATATTTGGTGTGAATCAGACTTTAGAGATTTTTGCAGAGGAAAGAATATTTAATCTTTATTTGGGCCAAAATATTCAAGCCAAGATTATATGATAATTAATATAAATAAATCATAATGTTTATTTAATTAATTAAGAAATGGATAAGAAAAGTGATTAAATAAACTTATTTATTTAATCGAAATGAAAGAATGAACAATATAAATAAATTATTTAGATTTATTTATACGCAGATTGAGTTCAGAAATTTAATTAAATATTAAAAATATTTAATTAATTACCAGACTATTGTGATGTGACCATTTTTAGATGTATACAGTAAGTACATTTTATCTTCATGTTTTTAGGTTCTTTGATTGAATTCTTGTTGCTTCCCCTCTTAGATTCTGTTTGGTAGGCCTTATTATTGATCACCTTGATTATATTGGTATGTTTAGTGCATTAAGACATAGAAAAGTACTTTTTGGAGTACCTGATATTGTTTTCATTAGAATCTATAGCAATAGTCTATAGTGCATGAGAAGCTTTGTTCACTTTCAATAGATTTTTGGCAATGATATTGGTCATTATGTCATGAATAGCTCAATATCACTTTCAATGGGAGTTTTATGTAGTTACATAGTGTGTTTTATCTTCTTTGTTTCCAGATTTTGGCTCTAAGATATTGTTTTCATAGTGTGTAGTGAGCCATGGATAATATTTTATTAGAATATGGATGGTCTCTTACAATGGTTTTTGGTTTTATAAGGAGCTCTTGAATTATTCCCTCAAGTTGCAGTGAGAGTTTAATGACATCTTTGGTTCAATTAACAAAGGATACTTGATCTTCATTTAGGAGATGGTTGTCATGATACTTGGAGAGATCGATATCATGATTCAATTGGAGCCTTGGTAGTGATATGGATTCATCACTTGATTCCAATGTGATCTCTTTGAATTTTTCAATTTCATTGATAGGAGATGGTTACCTTCATGTATTTGAATAAGATGTTGACATATTGGCTTTCAATGAAAGAATCTTGGAGTCTTTGGTAAGGTGTCGAGTTTATGTTTTATTGATTTTGATAAGTGGTCCCTAGTTTAGAGGTGTTTGGTATTGTGTCTTGATTTATTTTGGATACTATTTGGATTTTAGACATGATGTAGGTTCTCTTGAGACTAGGATGTGTGTATTGGTGCATGTGATATCTTAGGAGGAAATGATAGATCATGATGTCATGATATGTTCATGATTCTATAGTTGGATCTTTCACAATGATCTAATGAGTTCTCTTGGTTTTAAGTGTAAATCATTTGCTTGAAGCTTCATAATTTTGCAAGTATCATTTGAAGTTAGCATGTATTGATTGACGGATACTCATGGATGCTAAGGAGACTTGGGTGAGGCTAAGAGATATTTTTTTTTGGGTATCACATGTTGAGATGGTTACTCTTTGATGAAGTTTCAACAAAAAGACCAAGGATCCTACACCTAGTTATGGATGTGATTCCATTATGGATCTGAAGAGAATATTTCCATTTATTGTAAGCTTTTATTTCTTGGTGCATAGGACAATATTGTATCCCACTCTTGGTCTACTTGGCAGGTGAATGATCTGAGAGATATTTCCCACATGAATATCAATTGTATTTATAATTTTTTATCTTGTCTTCTCATATAAGTTAGTATTGAATGGGAGAATTATGAGGATTTGTTAAGAAGAATATGCACAATTTTATGGATTTTAGTTCTTCTTGTCTCTTGGTCTAGAGCTATGGATTTATTTTTAAGGACTTATTAAAAGAGTAAAGGAAATGGTGTGTGGCTTTGGGTATATTATCTTTATTGTGAGAATGACTAGTTTGTTTGATCTACCTTTGGTATGAGAGGTTTACATCTATTTTTTCCATGTTTTCCATCATAATTTTGAATGTTAGATGTTGATATCCTTTGATTTTTGGAATGGTGAAGGAGAGATTACTTTAAATATCTTGGTACATGTTAGTGTGGTACAAGGATATGGTTTGATTTATAGGTTCTATCTTTCTTGGGATATTTATTTTTTGGAGAATTGTAATAAGATATATTTTACACATATCATTGTATATTTCTTTAGCACTATGTAATAAAGGAGTTACCCAAATTCCTCTATATGAAGTACTATATGTAGGCTTGGTATGTCTTGAGCTATTTTTCATACTTGAAATTAGCTATGCAGTGAGAGTTTTTAGATATATGTCAAGTTATCTTCTTTGATATATTGGTTTACATGTTATTGATGTTATAATGAGTTTCCATGCTTCATTGATTTGGGACCTTCATGAATTTAAGTAAGTTGTGGATTAGTTACATATTTTATTATAGTGGGATGACTCAAATTTAGACTATCTATATCCACAAGTAGTTTAGTGTTGTTGTAGATTCAATTAGTTGGTCTTGTTTGTGGTTATTTGTACATTGGTATGTTACATTTGAGATAGGAGGATGAGTATACAAATATTTTATTACATTTTTGGGTTGATATGTTGATGTCATGAAGTTCTATCTATGATGATTTATTTACCCTAGTTTTGAGGTATGGTTAGATTAGATGATATAGCAACTAGTTATGGTTATTCCAAATTGGTATGAGTAAGGTAGCTACTCATATCTTTTGTTACCATTTGAATTTAATGCTTGTGTTCATGAATATATTGATGCAATATTCAATAACATACGGTATGATTCACCTTGGCATGTTGGGATATGAGGAGTTCTTTCTTGATGGTGGTTACCTTAGTTTATTTTGTAGGTATTTAGTTGGAGTACAAAATTGGGTTGAAGAATCAAGTGGTATATGTTTGGCTAAGGGATTCCTTTCCCTTGTTGGTGTAGGAAGGACATGAGCCTTGATCACTATACATGATTATTATTTATGTTTCCTTATTGATTTAATTGCAATGTATAATGGAAAGTTGGATAATGTTAGGATAATATGACATTAACCTTGCAATCCTAAGTCATTTTCATGTGCCTCCATGATCTTTGGAAGGTGTTCTTGGATTCCTAAGTACATGAGTGATCCATGAATAATAAATAGGATCATATCTCATGAATTGCATACTAAAGATGTAGACACAAATATACCCCCACATCTACATGTAAAAAATTTAAGGGGGGTCTACATCACAATTCTCCTACTTTATCTCACAAGATAAAACAAGAGATAGATCCCACTTTTCATGGTATTGATGCAACCACTCAACCAAAGACTAAATATAGGGAAAGAAAAGTAGATCAAGAAATAATTTTACTTAACCATGTTATACAAATGAAACATGAATTGTTAGAAAAAAATGAAATGTAGCAAGCTCAATAGCTAAACCAAAATTGGGGAAATAATCAACAATGAAATGGAAACCATTCTAATATTTGGCATATTCCAAATCACTAGGTGCATAACTAGTAATGTCATCAACAAAAAAATGTGAGACAAAATATGATAATTTCCCCACAAAGATAAGATTACAGGTTCTTGCCAATGAGATAACCTTTAAGAATGGAAAGATACCAAAAAATTGGAGTTTTATGGTATTCCAAATTATCACAATCCCTTTCCCAATGATATTAGAGGAAAGGTGTTGAAATTCCAAGATAATAATGCTATCACTAGAGAAGATCGCCTCAAATAGTTTGTTAATAAAATAGATGAATACAAGATAGAGGATGAAGATGTTATGATGAAACTCTTCATATAGTAATTGAAAGAGAGTGATAAATAATGGTACAAGACCCTTTCAAACAAAAACATAGAGTCATGGGATAAGTTTATGAGATATTTCTAAAAAGCAAATGGGATTTGTAGTTCATGAATTGGATGCAATCAAAAAATGGGTAAATGAAAGTGTTGTTGATTTAAATAGTAGGTTTGTAATGACAATGAGGAAATTTTCTTTCCATGTGAATCTAATTGATTGAATGAGTCTAGTGCTCTACTAGAGAGAATTTGATGCCAAGTTGGGATATTGCTTAGATGATAATAATCCTCTGACATTAAGAAAATTTTATTCCATGAAATTTATTATTAAAATTAATATGAGAGAATTTGAAAATAATATCAAGAGAGCTCATGTCAATATCCTAAGGCCAAATGAAACCAATTCAAGTAATCCCATCACTACTAAAGATAAACTTGAACTATTAATAGGGGGAAATAAAGGATATCTCATATTGAGTCACAAGAAATGAGAAAGGATTACCTTCTAACAATATTACCACAGACATCAACAAAGGTCAAAGACTACATAATATTCCCTACAATCATGATTAGTCCAAGAGACTTAGGAGAATTGAGAATAAAATGATCCAAATACATGGGAGCCAAAGGTACCAAGAGAGGCACACCCCTAATCCATTGAGGAAGGATCATATGAATCTTCATGAAGATTCATTTTGGTATGATATATGTTATTTGCCTCATGATCTAGCAAAGTTTGATTCTTCTACAACACTTGTGGAAGAAAAATAATTCTTAGAAGAAGATGAAACACCTAAACACTATAAAAAAGTGATGTGGACCAATCTAATGTTTATGAAGAGGATGAATTGTTTCAATGTGATCAAGAGAATTGTCATATTCAATACAATCTACCAAGTCAAAATTTTAATTAGCTCAAGAAAATCATACAGAAGAGCTACAAGAGAGTGACACCTTCAAATGAAGACATCAAGACATTAACTTGTGTAGCTATCTTTTAGATTCAAATTGAGTACCAACTGAGAAATAGGTAAGTAGATGCCAAAGGTAAAGCTAGAAGTGTTGATGTACTAAAGGTATCAACGACGCCAATAAATAAAGGAATACATAAGGAAGATGTTATAGAAAAGTATAAGAATGGAAATTCAGGAGGGTCACCACCAAAGAATAAGCATCTACTAGATGCATCTTTGCAAAAGAGGTAGGTCCCAAAATGCAAGAGTGTTGTTGTACCATCTACCACCATGGAATATCTAAAAGTTTTAAAATAAATTTCAAGTTGAATCAAATGATAAAAGTAGAAAATGAACAACATAAAGCTAGTGAGGGAGTTGGAAATGCTGCAAATAAGAAAAATGTTGCTATAGTGGTTAGGTAATGTCATTCATTCCCGATACTAATGTTGTAACTATCTCATAATTGCTCACCCCTTTGCCTGCATATCAACTAATTGATATGGTTCTTGTATTGAGCTAGTTGAAATTTCAAGTGCTCATAAGCGAATTACTTCTAGGATCCTTGAGCATTGAGAGATGGGCCTATTGTATATCAACTCCTTTACTAATTTTTATCAGACCAATAAATCAAAAAATGATCCTAAGGATGATACTTACGAAGAAGCCAATATCCAAGAGGCATCTAAGATCTACTTGATGTAACATCTACCATATAATCACTAAAAATTATGATAACTAATGAGTAAATTAAATGTAATTAGAGTCAAAGGAGTCAAACAATCTGACTAATTTTTTATTGAAATTATCAATACATAAAATGATTGTAAAATTATTACAATTTGTATGAATTCATTTACCAAATTTTTGCATAGCTATAAATGTAATTATTTTACATTACAAGAATTGACACACACATCATGAACCACACTCAAAATTTTCAATTGAAAAGTAGTATATAAGAGTCATTTACTCTTTCAATTAGTAAGTTATAATATAAGTAAATACATTAACACTTGCATTATAAACCCTCCTCTATTTTCTCTCTATAACATGAAGCAACAAAGAGAAAGAGAGCCTCATCAAGGTGATATCCACCCTACCACGAAGCATTATGCTTCCCCGTACTACTCCACTGGAGTAGCCTGACCCATCTCAAAGGATCTAGAAGTATGTGGCTAACATGCATGATAGAATCCAATTTAGTATGTGAGTTATTAACAATTAACATACCTATATGCTTTTGCATCACATATCTCATATTTTTGTCCATTGTTAAACATATCATGGAAAATGACATAAATCCACCAAGGTAATGCACTTATGCATGAAAATAAATGACATTCAATTTTTACATCATAGAATATCTCAATCATCTCACAATGATGCCTTGCCATTGTATAAGATGCGTAAACATTAACCAGAAGACAAAGCCCCTATTGATATTAGTTCAACAATATAATTTCAAGGTAATGACATTTATTAAATAGTATGCCAAGAAGGCCACTCCATATCCCACATGTTCCCTAAATTCACTCACTACTAGATGATTTAGGAATCAAAGGTTTTACTTCCTTATTGCTAAATTTGTATACTTGAGCCATAAAAATCAATTCACAACTTCCATTTTGTAGTTGCATCAAATAGAGCAACATTTAAATGGTCATATATTGCACATATCTTGATCAAAATTAAATGTTCAATATGTTCTAGAAAGGGGAAAGAGTGGAGAATAAAATCTAAAATTTGTTTTACAAGAAACTTAAACACACACAAGCAGTTTTCTCTACAACTTAGATCACTAGATTCCTACTCAAAATCAACAATTGACAAAGACATCTTGTTTGCTACATTTATGATAACTTTGGATGATAAAACATTGCAATTGGTAGCTAGAATTCCTAAATAAGTGGTTGCAACATATTTTATCATTCAAAAAGATTAAGGTATATTTGGGTAAGATTAAAGAGCATGAAAAAGAGCATTTGTCCATGGACCATGTCATACTATCTATATGTAACTTTTAACTTTTTAGATCTTCATATCCACAGGGTAAAGACCTGCACATTATCAATACTACTGGATCTTCAATGAACATATTATAGGTAGTAAGAGATCATAAAACTTATCACCATCATGTAACTTTATCCATGTCATTCACAAATAAGCATCTTGTAACTCTCAACATGTAGTTAAAAAAGTAACCTTTTGTACACACATCGCTATGCCTCAGATAGGCATTGAAGTGTAGGAATTCAAATGAGTTCCAATTATCTAAAGTCTAGATTTTAATTGGACAGATTCTCTAACCTGAACAATATAAGTTTAAATGAAATGCATTGAAAACCATGCAATGAATTAGAGTATGCATAACAGTTTGATTATCATATGAGGTTGTGTATTAAAGCATACTCACTCCAAATCCAATCTAAAAAAGGTTTCAGCTTACAAACATTTCAATTTAGCATATAAACATAATGAAATAGACCCACATGTTGTGTTAAAGAGCACAAAGGCTGGTCTATGTATTTTCAACTTCATTAAGCACAAATATTTATATTATACTTGAAAATTTTGCTATTTATTAACAAGAGCATCTAAAAATAAATAAAGGTACATAATAGTCCCACTTAAATGACTCCTTGCAAGCCAATGTGACATACACTTATATGCAAGCAAACAAAAGAACCATAATACCAATAGAAAAATTTCAAATCAGCAACCTAGTATCTAGCCTTCATGTTGTTAAAAGATGCATATTGTCACAATTAGATCTTTCATAGACAACTTACGTTCACATATACTTATTATATTGAAGAAAAATATTGTGCATATTATATACCTTGAAAACCAAATTCTCATTTTATGAAAAATGAGGGCTCATAAAAGATTTTGGTGTAATAAAATAAGAGTTACCCAATTGAAAGTTTTCAACTGAAATCAACAATGTCAAAGGAAAGGCATCCAACCCCATGTTTATGTTCAAGTCATGGAAGTTCTTTATCCTTTAGAGCAACTATTCCTATATTTTCACCATTTTGGCTGTAAAGATATATGGTCCATAGGAAAAACAAAACCAAACCATTTTTTTTTCAAGTCTTTTGAATTCTACAACCAAAAAAATGCCTTTAGTAGGCATAAGGCCAGATTTCAAATGCTCCCCAGCTTGCCTCCATGCCTCACCATGCATGCAAACTGTGGAAGCCTTGACAAGGCATGAGGGACGACTGCTACCTTTTTATTTCTTTTAAAATATTTTATCTTTTTCTTTTAAAATGGAATAAGAATGTTGACAATACCACTATTTAAAATATAATAATAATTACTAATATTAGTTATATTGGTTTTAATATTAAAATTTAATGTTATTTATTTAATATTATTTTTTTATCAAAATAATAATTAAATAAAATAAAAACATTATTTATATTTCTATGTCAATTTTTATTTAGTTTTTAATCTATTTTGACAGAATGTCAAAACACAATTACATATCAATTGGTTGTGCACTCTTGTGCTAGGTTTGGCTCATGACCTGATGTTGACACGGACCCTCCACATTATCTAATTAGTTTATATTTTATTCTTACTTGACTATATATATACTAATCTTATGCAACTTAGATACATGAATCTAAGAGTGTGTGTGTGTGTGTGTGTGTGTGTGTGTGTGTGTGTGTGTGTGTGTGTGTGTGTGTGTGTGTGTGTGTGTGTGTGTGTGTGTGTGTGTGTGTGTGTGATTCCATCATGACAAGTTACCACCATTGGCTAAAAACCTTCTCCTCAATGATACTCTCTCTCTAAATTGAGAGAGTGTCATTGGTTCCTAACAAACTAACATAATAAGTCATCACCATCATAAACATTATTAATTACCCTTAAAGTAATAATTAGTGTAACTAAATTGTCTTTCCTATTTTATTATTATTAAACAATTAATAAAGTAATTCAGTGATTAAGCTAAGATAATTAAATGAGATGTGACACTTGTGAAATATGTCTACTTGTAACAAAGAAGTTATTGATCCATTTTACACATATCTACTCATAAATGGTTGACCAGTGCATAATTGTATGTTAGATTCTAGTGCATTCAACAATGTGAAGCTCCTCGAAGTTATGAACTAGGTAGGCTTTAAAAAATTGTCTTATGGAAAATTATATGCCATGGAATCTTTAGAAGTTAATGTGATTGAAATTGTCATTTATGTTGAAGTGAAATTAGATACATACCCAAGTAAGTGCTTCTTGATGGGTGTAATCATATTTGATTATTTGACTAAGTGGGGTATGTTGTTATCAAGGAAATGGTCAACTTCAATTGATGGTAGCATCTAAATGGATTTATCTCACACTACTATATCAATGTAAGATGAGAGGTCTAATTGAATAAAGATAGGAAGATTCTCAATATTATGGAAAATATAAATGAAGAAAATTATGAGGCATATTACTTAGTCTAAGGCTAGATTTTTTTTGGATATTGTGATGATAGCTTTGAAAATTAGTTTGATCTTTATTTATGCCAACAAATTTAAAATAATTCATAATGATGTAATTTGGAATATGTTCTTCAATGGTGCATGTTCAAAAGAAGAAAATGGTGCAGGTATTTTACTAGTACCACCAAATGACACAAATTATAATTTTACCTTCAAGCTAAACTTTGAATACACCAAAAATGTTCTTTAATACAAAACCTTGCTACTTGGCTTAAATATGGTGCCAAAATGTAGTTTTAAATGTTTGAAAGTTCATGGTGATTTAGAATTGGTTGTATCTCAAATAAGGATGATCCACCTTAGTAAGAAACTAAAATTGGTAGAGAAGTGAATATTGATCACATTGTTAAAAAGGTACAAAAATATTTTTCTTGGTCATGATGAACCAAAGGCATACAAAGAGGATTTTTTTCCAATGTACTATTCCTCTAGAACCTGGTATGAAGCATTTTAGATAAAAACAAAGATCCACCAACCCCAAACTTTCCCCTTAAATGTAGAAATAATTAATGAAGTTGAAAGGAGGAACTATCAAGTCAAGTATACATTTGAAGTGGGCATCTAACCTTGTTCCGGTAAGAAAGAGGAATGAGGAAATTAGGATTTGTGTCGATTTTAAAAACTTAAATGTCAATTCATCGAAGGAAAATTATCCACTACTTAGTATGGACCATTTACTACAAAAAATGACAAGGTTAGAATTGATGTCTATGATTGATGGCTTATTAAGGGACAATTAGGTTATCGTCAAATTTTTAGGAGCTAAGACAAATTTAACTATGTCATGAGGGATATTTATCTATGTCAATATTTCATTCATGTTAAAGACTGTTGAAGCTAATTTCTAGATGGAAATGGATGTTTCCTTTGTTGGCCTCATGAACAAAATCATGGTGGTTACCAATATGATTTGACTACTTAATCCAAGAATAGAAAAGATATTATTAAAACTTAGATTTAATGTTCTAGATATTGCTTAGAATAGGATATTTATTTTATTTCCAAGAAATATATATTTAGATTGGAAGAAGGCAAGCTTCTTAGACATATTATGTCCAAGGAGGGGGTGAGAATTGATTCTAAATGAATCAAAGCAATTGATCTCATCTTGTAACCCAATACAATCAAGGCAATCCAATCATTCTCCATGTAGATAAATTTTGTAAAGAGATTTCTATGTAACTTTACAACTTAGAAGATAAAAGTCATTTCTAGAGTTTTGAAAAAGAGATAATCAACTAATTTCCTTCATGGAAATTAAAGATGTACTTAAGAAGGCGCCTATGTTGGAAAGTATAGATTATTTGAAACCTTTTCAATTATTTTCCTTTGCATCATTTTATTCTAATTTTGTTTTTTTTTGTAAGAAATCAAGAAGGATTAAAACAACCAAAAACCTTTTTCTAGAAAATCCTTGAGAGATGTTGAATTAAATTACTCAATCATGGAAAAACATGCCTACATTCTTGTTAAGACAATAGAAAAATTAGATCATATTTAATAGGAGCCAAATTTATTGCATTTGTGCCATGTACGCTTGTGAGAGATATTTTTTTACAAAAGGAGGCATTAGGAAATAGGTGCAAATGGATCCACAAGATTTATGAGTATGATTTGTAGGTGAAGAATACCAAGATAGTCAAAGGTCAAGGCTTAGTAAATTATTGGCTAATAAAAATTTTGATGCAGTTGAAGAGCATCAAGTGGACTTTGACTCATCTCTTCCCCCTTGTCACTTGAGGATCTATCCTTGGTATAAGGTCACTATTTTCTATCTAGAGAACTTGAGTTGTCTTGCAGATCTAGATGATAAATGAAGAAGACCATTAAAGCTGAAAACTCAAAGGTATAAATTTTTTTAGGCATAATTAATATGGAGAAACCTTGATGTTGTACACCTTAGGTGTTTGGAAAAAGACCAATCAACAAAGGTTATTAATGAATTCCACCAATGATTGTGTGGTGGGAATTTCATGTCTCAAAATACTACTCATAGGATTATGAGAGTAGGCTATTGGTGGCTCATGTTATTTAGAGATATGTGAGAAAAATTTTCAAATGATGTGATGTTTACCAAAGGTTCTTCAAAATAATAAAAACTGCAAGTGCACTACCCCTCATAACCATCTCAGTAGAGGATCGGTTTTGGAAATAGGACATTGATTTTATTGGGGTGATTGTGGAAAGATACAATAATGGGTATAAATGGATATTGGTGGCTACCAACTACTTCACCAAATGGGTGGAGGAAATCCCCACATGAAATGCAACATCTAAATTGGTGATTGACTTCCAATTCAATATTATCAATACAAGGTTTGGTGTGTCATCAAGGATAGTTGATAATAATGCAACATGTTTAAGATCTCATGATCTCATTGATATATGTTCTCAATATGGGATTTTTCTTACACATTCAACCCCTATCATCTATAGGGAAAGGGATAGGTTGAATATAGTAACAATAGCATCATGAAAATCATAAAAAGATAGATGTGAACAAGAAAAGGTGGGATAAGAAGTTGAAGTTTGTTGTTTGGGTGAACATAATCACCTATAAGAGGGCTATTGGTCATAGTCCATTTGAGCTAGTTTATGGTATAGAGGCTAGACTACCAATCAAATTTGAATTACTAGAATACAAAATTATACAAAAAATTGAAGGGGAAGAAGAAGATTCCATTCCACAAAGAGTGCATGAGTTGATTAATCTTGAAGAAGCCATAACGACTATCCATGAGAGGGGTCTATTTGATAGTAGAAAATAAATTATTTATTTGATAAGAAATTTTCCCAAATGGAGTTTTAGGTTGAGTATCTTCTCCTACTATGGAACACCAGATCAAAGGATAAAGGAAAACTTAATAATTTTGAAGCCTTATGGGTTGTGCCTTATCAAATCATTGAAGGATGTAGTTAAGGAACTTTTTACCTCAAGAGTCTTAATGGAAAATTTATGGAGATAATATTTCATGGTCAACATATCAAACATTACTTCTCTTGAGGGTGAGGTTTTATGAACTTTTATATATTTATTTGTGTATTTTTATTTTTTTTCTTGTATTTTAAGTATTGTGTTGTGTGTGTCTTGTGTGTGTCTTTGTGTATTCATGATCCATGTTTTCTCATGATAAAGTGTGGTTTTCCTAGTTTTATTTTTTAGTCCCTTTTATCAATATACTCTCAAATTTATAGATTCTTGTTGTGCTTGTATGAGACGCACATCCCCAACTAGAAACAATGTTGTTACCTCATTTTAATGTGTCTTCTTTCTCTATGTTCTAGTACCATGTTGTGTATTTGATCCCATTTACCCATTATTAATAATCAATCCAAGAAATCTCTAGTTTGGTTCCCTATTTTATATGTTGCCTAAGGATATCCATTCAAAGTGTTTAGATTCAAGAAATTCTCAATAAGACTATTTGGGGGTACTTTTATTATAAGTTCTTGTATTATGACCTTTCCCTGGATGAAATCAATCCTTTCAAGTTTTTATAAATTTCAAGGACATTGTGGCATGTCCCTATTTCTCTAGTTCCTTTGATTCCTTGAATCCCCTCATAGGTGAAACATGTACTATCTCAAGTTTAGAATTTTGAGGGTCATAATATGCATGTGTGATTGATATTATATGCCTCAAAGTTTTTGGGGTATGATCAAATTTGTTCAAAGGTTGTGAAAGTGGAAAGTCCCATGTTCTTTGGTGATTTTTTAAGGTTTTATGGGATATTGGAACCTAAATGCAAAGTTTTAAGGTATGAGGTTGTAAGATGGGGAAAATCAACCTAGCCTAGATAAAAATGACAACCACATCACCTCTAAGCTATTAACCTCATCTAAAAAAGAGAAAACAATGAAAGCATAAGGGAAATAAAACCATCAAATCAAAACACTCCCCATGCTTGAACTTGAATCACTTCTCTTGTCTCTCCTTATTCTTCTTTTGCAAATGTGCCCTCAGATTTGTACTCTAATTTGTGCAAATACCTGCAAATCGTAAGCAAGAAAGTTGGAATAAGTGGTCATTAAGGAAAAAATGGAGGAGAAAGGCTTCTTTTATAGATAGCCATTCGAATGGACGGACGAGATCAATCATCTAGAAAGATTCCAAAATCGATGGATGAGGATTCATGAGAGGGAGGTTACAAAACGGGAGGTCAAGATCGAAAAGAGACCAAAGGCGATCAAGGGATGAGATTTGAAGATGAGAAAGTGGAGGGATAATGGTTAAATTAAAAATTGGAAATCATTAATTCATGAGGAAGGAATCTCTGGACAAGTGGAGGATAAATAATTCATTTGAATTATTTATTTGGGTAAAAAGGAAATGGGCATTTAATTAAAATGATTATTCAACTATTTTAATTAAATAGGGGAAAATGGAAAAGAGAAATTAAATAATTAACTTAGATTAATTATTTAATGGGGGAGAAATGACAAGGGATAATTAAATTATTTTGACAATTATCTAACCATAAAGGAATTAGAAGTTAAGTGAATAGTTAAATAATTAACTTTAATTATTTAACTATAGATGAAAGGTGATAAAGAAATAATTAAATAAATAATAATCTATTTAATTTTTGAAGAAAGGGGGAAATTAGTGGTGCAATTAATTTATTTAATTGATGGGGATAGAATAAAGCTAAGAAATGAATTAATTAATTAATTAAAAATTATTTAATTAATAGAAGAATGTGGTCAAGGATAATTAAATAATCAAAATGATTTAATTATGCGGAGACGAAAATTGAGAAAAATGATGCTCGCAGACTAAGACAATTTGTAGTGTCTACATTTTTCCCCTCTTTGAAATAATGTAGTTCATCGTGTTGTGTCAAAGAAATTCAATCAAAATTTTCCCCGGTGAAAGCAGTGTATAGGTATGCCCCCTTAGGAAAATTTTACAAATTTGGAAAATTGTCCCAATAAGATTATCTAATCCAATGGTGAAGATGGACTTGATTGTTGAGGTTAGTAAAGGGGTCAAATTCAAGATCAAAGTCATCAACGGGATCCTCCAATAGACCAGGCAGGAAGAAACCCTAATTTTGAATCTATAAATAGAAATTTGAGTGAGAAAAAGGGGTCATTTGTGCATTCTATTTTTAGAAAATTTGGAGCTCTAAGTGATTTATCCACGAAGATGTCACCTATTCTAGAGCCCTCCCATTGCACATATCAAATCCGGAGATACCGCTGACTTGAGGAAGCGCTGCCTTGGTAAGTACTTGAAACCCATCTTTTAATTTTTTTGATTTCTGCTCATTTAGATAGGGAAAAATTTTAGCAGGCAATTGCATCACAGAATTGTGTGTTGCAATTGTGTGCATGTTCAATGCAGATGAGAAGTGGTTTGTCGCAATTGTCTTGTCGCGACACAATTGACTTAGGGTTAGGGGGTGTTTGCGTTGCAACACATAAATTTGTGCAATGCAACTAACTTTTTGTGTCGCATGTGTGGTCAGGAATGACACAAGTGAAAGGATGTGACACAAGCATTGTACGATACGACACATTTGAGAGGTGAGGGATGCATTTGTAGTTGTGAGCCGATGGAAAATGTGTGTGACGCATTTGACAAAACAATGATGTAATTGCTTGGTTAAAAAGTTTCCCTAGATTAGGATATTTTGACTTGGTCAACATAGGTCCAATAGGTCAACTGAAGGTCTTAGATTGACATGATGGTTTTCTTGATGATTTCAGAGCGCTTATTGCCTATCTATACGTGGGAGTTGAGACCCGATGTTTTTGACTGCGGGACCAATTAGGTGAGGAGGAGAGATGTTAGGGTTAGAGATGACAGATCTAACAATTAAATGCAGATTTAATTAACAAAACAGAGAAACTAAAACATGCACAGAATAAATCATAACACAGAAGTTAACGTGGTTCACCCAATCTGGGCTACATCCACCAAACTGCAGCCATCCAATACTTTTATTATCTAGTGAAAAACCTATTACAATCTTGCGAATAATCATGTTTTTCATCATACAGTAATACCCATCCAAACCCCCTTTTACCAAGCTTAGAAGCTTCCATATTTTTGGGTTCTACAAAATCAGATTTTTCTTTTTTCATTGATTTTTCCCTTTTTCGGTGATCACACGAAAAAGTAGGAAGAAAATTTTTCTCG
>VDFB02390143.1:0-14087 GCA_007258455.2 Sequoia sempervirens | reverse complement strand
TGTTGGAATAGGAATTTTCCAAATGGTTATCCAAAAATGCAGAAACCACCTTTTAGGATTGGAAATCGGACTAATCTGCCAATACTGGTGATTGAGTCCACCTACAAATTTCAAGAATCTTGGGACAGAATCTTGTAGCCTCAGGTCTGCACTTGCTTTTCTGACAGGTGTCTACACTTGATTCTGTAGAAAATGGGATAAAAAGTGTCTTTAAGCTTGAATTAGGGTTATTTTGACTTGATTCACTTTGATGTCTTCTTGATCACATTTTTGAACATCTATTTGTTTGAAAAATATGCCTACAAATTCTACAAACACACATGCAAAGGGGGGAAAATTGTTAAGGGTTAGAGTATAGGGATTTTCCTTGGTCAAATCCCACTTTGGTAATCAAACCCTTGATAAAGAAATGAAATTGAAAGAGAATGATAAATAGATAACATGAAATTTCATAAACTTACAAAACCCTTGATGTGTAAATCTGAAGATATGCAAAGAAGTGCTCCAATGGATGACTTGATTATGCTTAGATTGCTTGAATACTTGAGAATGATTAAGTTGATTGCTTGAGTGAATGCTTGAATGAATAGGTGAATTAGGAGATGAAAAATGAGGGGAAAAACCCTTATTTATACTTTTTCTTACTAAATTACCTAAGCAAAACACATCACAAGTTGACCCCAAGGGTTAGAGGACAAAATATTGCAAGGGAATTGAAATAATTTTGAGTTTTGTGCCAAAAAGGAATAAGTCACCCCTATTGGTGACTTAGTCCCACTTGAGCAATTAGGTGGGTGTTAGGAATTACAGGGAATTAAATGTTTCCATCAAGAATATCTTCAAAAACACACTTAGAAACATACATAAAGTGTATTAAGGAGTCATTTAAACATGAGAAAGGGTCAAATTAGTGATGACAAGTATAGAAAAGCATGAAAGTGGGTTGCAACACTTTACAACACTTTGAAATAAGATTTGGTAAGTGATAAAAAGGAGTTATTTAGGTGAATTATGATGAAAGGGTCCTAGAAAAAGTGTGAAAGTGGGTTGTACGACACTTCACAACACCTTTACAAGACAACCTAGAAGTCTTAATGATTCACAAGTGTCCAAGACCTTATGTGAATGTGTTGGCCACATTACAAACTTAAATCTAGGCAAAATCAAGTCAAATTCCACTAGAAGGGCCTAAACATGAAAAAGTAGAAGGGTTACTTTTTTGTGTCCAGATTAACAAATAGATTGCATGACCTGGCTACAAAGATAGGAGATGTTATCCTTGTGCATGGGTGGATATTGTTTGAATATATTTATAGAAGAAGTAAATTAGATAGGATGGTCTTGAACCTATGGACTTTGGACTTGGGAAAATTAGACATTCCAAATGTATTTTTCAATATAGATTTGATAAAAGTGCTAACACAAGTGTATGATGAGAAGAATGGAAAAATTAGAAACTAGGAAGACACTTCTTTATTAGAGATTTCAAGACAAAAAATTATATAGTTATTTGGGTTGAATGGATTTGCTAGTGTGACAATTGATTTTGGTTCTCTATGTCGAGAGTATGAGAAACATAAACATAGTTATAGAGTTTTGTGGGTACCAAAGAATAGAAGAAGGGATATTGAGTGAAAGCTCATCAGATTTATTGGAAATGAGGTTGATCCATTCAATTTTGATATTTTTTAGGATTACCTTATCTAGACTTACTTTGCATTGTGTCAATTTCTTGGAGAGGACTATAAGATAAAAATTCCTATGTATATGATGGTGTTGGTAGTTTATGCTCAACATAGAGATGTTATGAGGAGCTTTGACTATGCTTCTTTCATTTATAAAGGAATGCACAAGTGGCTCAAATATTTAAAAGATTCTATGGGAGGTCTTCACTTTAGGTGGTATTCCTTGTTAATGTATATGATCCTATATAGTGGTGGTAAGGTGTGGAAGAAGCCCTTGGATTTAGAAATTCAGAATGCACAAGGAGAGAGGTTTCTTGTCCAAATGTGGACACATCTTAGGGATCAAAATTTTAATACTTTTAAATTTTTTTCTTTTGAAAATAATTTTGTATTAGATGTATTGGATAGCCTTGGCTACAAGCTAGAAAGAATAATTTCTATGAAAATAATGAAGTGTTTAAGGACACAACAATTTTATCCTTTGTTAAATATTGATAATAACTAAGGTGATTAGTATCTACATGCGCTTTGTACTATTTTTAGGGTTTATGGTACTCCTGTATAACCACATTGTCTTCCAAATTATGTAACAAATAGAATGTCATTCATGAAAATAATGTGGTAGCTAAATGAATCCGACAAGGCTAATTTATGATTGGTAAAGAAGGGATCCTTGATCCATGGTTGCATGATATTTTTTAACTTTATCATCATTGAGAAGGAGGGATTGTAAGTGCTTTATACAAATTTGTAGATCTATGGGATGACGGTTGATTCGATAAGGGATTGTGATGCTCGAGGGTATATTAGCAAAATGAGAGTAGAAAAAGGTAGACCACAATTTTATCACCATTTTCATGTCTCTGATGATGTGATTAGAAATTTGAAAAGTAATGAGGATGTTAATAAAAGGGAAAGGAAATGGAAATTTATGGTCAAAACAATAGAAAAGAGAGTAAAAATTAATCTTGTGTATGTTAGTCTATTTGTGAAATATAAAAATATCATGGAGAGAATGGAGAAAATTATTGTTTCCATGAGAGATGGGACCCATTTTTTAATACAATGTGGTTGATATAACAAGAGGATAAAGGGATGGAAATTGAAGAACCTATTCAAGTGGAATCCTGGGCTACAAAATTGTGCATGCAATCATGGGCCTTGGTCGATCAATGCTAGCTCAAATTGCTAAACCTCTAGTAGAATTTTTAGAAAATAAAGAAGATAGGGAGGCTAGGGGAGAGGAGTTTGTCATGAAAGTTACTAGATATGAGGAAGTAAACAACTAGTTCCCTTCTCCTAAAATCAATTAAGAAGATGAAAAAATGAGTTAAAAAAGATAGGTCATTAATTTTTATGATAAAAATTCCTTTCTTGTTGATGTGCGAATTATAACTTGTAGTGAATTCATGCATGTTGACACCTTTTTTAGTACAAAAGGAGTTTAAATAATTTATTATAAGAATTAAGAAAAATGAGTTGAATGAAAAATTAAAAAAATCAAAGATAGGTGTGGACTCATTAAGACATGAATAGATCACTTGAAAAGTGGTTGAGGATATGGATTTGGATACTTCAAAAATTATTCTTGAAGAATGAAAAAGATTAGTGAAAGAAGGTGGTGCTATTTTATTTCCTAGATGGGATCTTAGTTCGACAATAACACTTGACACTATAAGTTATTAGGATAAAGGTTCCTTCACATCTAATGAGTGTAGAGTCTAAACTAATGATGTAGATAAAAGGAAAACAAAACACATTCAATGACTAATTCTTCAAAACATTGAAAAGACAACCTTGAAATGAAAGGAAAAGTCATTAACAACTTTCACAAAAAAAATAGTGAAGCCAATCTCTCTAGTGATATTGAATATAACATAATTATAGGCTTTCCATCCACTTTTCATCAAGATCCAACAATTGGAAAGAAAGATATGGCAATTTTTCCAAAATCAGAAATCCTAGTTAGGGTTCAGACACATCCTCATAAAAATGTTCATAACTTATTCAAATTTCCATGAAAACAATCCAAACAAAAATCATTAAGAGATAGAAACATATATTCATCCATTCCAATTGGTTTCATCCCAATATTTTACTATACATGGCTATACTAACATTTTTTCATACTACAAATTCTAGAAAACATTGTTAGAACAAGGAAGCCTTCACCAAAATGACCATATCTCACACAAAACTCAATTAAATTGAATGAGATGAAATGAATTGTAAACTAGAAACAAATATATTTCCATATGTATATTATATTCCTTGATATGATGCAAGACTCAAAAAAATCCTACACAAATTGAGGTTTTCATTCATCAAAACTTTAGGACAATGTCTCCAAACCCCCAATTTGTGTTTTCAAAGGTGTCTTTATACATTACCAATCAAAAAAAATTCTTTGAAATACTTTATTGATTTACATGTAACTTTTTCTTGCTTTTTGACATCTTTCCAAAGTTGCATGACAACTTTTAGCAGCATTTGGAAACTTTTACAATTTTGAAACAAAAACCCAATTAATCACTCCAAAATGAATCCATATGATTTCAAATGGTCATAAATGACCTTATGAGACTCCAAAACACTATAAGAAACCTAAAAACAAAAAAAAACAAAAAAAAATGCTTATGAGGCTCCGATGCCCTTGCACCATACTCCTGAGGAAAAGAAAATTTGAGGTCCACCTCAAATAAAGATCAGTTTCTTTTTTCACTTCAATTGTGTTGTACCTCCTCTCAATATTTTCCATGATTAGCTTGATCTAATCACTATTTCTTGGTGTGCATTATTTTCTTCATTTCTTTCTTCTTTCATATTCTCTTTCTTAGCATCTTCTCAGCTTCAAGATTTCAAACTCTAGTTCTTGTTCATATGCCACATTACCAATATCCATGTCTTCATCTTCATAATTTGTATATAGTTTATTAGAATATTCATCATCCATAAAATCAGAAAATACAACTAGTACCTCTATTTTTTTTTGCAACATCTTCACCATATTCTGCTATATTTGCATAACAATCTTCATACATTTCATTCACTCCTTCTTTATACTCTTTTCCATCTTCATCTTCATCTACTACACCTGCAAACAAATACTCACAAATATTGTTAGAAACAAATTTTTGAGTCTCAATGGACTAATTTTCTCCATCTTTTACCTCTTCCTTGGATGGCTTTGGCTCTACCATCATCTTGATTAAATTTTTTATCTTTCTTCTCAATTGTTGCCTCTTTCTTCTTTTCACAATTTCCTTTATTGGCCACTTGACAATTTTGTGAATGGTGATGTTCCAACTCCACACACTTGTTACTATACTCTATATTCTTTCTTCAAATGTTTTTTGCATTTTTTCCAAATGTTGTCTCATTATTGTTACCTCTTGCTGAATATTTACTTATTTTTCCTTCTCATCTTTCTTCTTCATCTCACTTCTTTCTCTTCTCATTTCTTGTTGCTTGTTTGACAACTTCTTACTCTTCAGGTCTTCATCAATTATTCTCCTAAGAACACTTAAATTATTTTGGTATCCCAATACCTTCACCCACACAACTATCCTCTACTCAACATGATTCTAGAAGATGCACTCTCCAAGACCTCTTCTACCCACTTACTCTTAGAGGAAGAAACATGCACACCTTCTACCTAGTTTCATCACTATTGGAGGATATAAGTCACCGGCTCTCTTTCATACCTGTAAAAAAATTTCTCTCACAACTCTCTTGTCTTGGTGAATATCTTGCACTCTTAGGGTCTTCTAGCTCTGATACCAACATTATGTAGAGAAAAGGAAAAAAAAAACATTCAATAATTGATTCTTTAAAACATTGAGAGGACAACCTTGAAATGAAAGGAACATTTAGTAATAACTTTCACAAAAAATACTGAAGAAAATATCTCTAGTGGGATTGAATATAACATAATTATAGACTTTCCCTCAAATTTTCATCAAGATCCAATGGTGGGAAAGAAATTTATGGTTTTTTTCCCAAAACAAGAAATCCTAATTAGGGTTCAGAGCTGTCCTCATAAAAATGGTCTTAACTTATTCAAATCTCCATGAAAATGATCTAAACAAAAATAATTGAGAGATAGAAATATGTATTCATCCATTCCAATTTGTTTCATCCCAATATTGTACCATACATGGTTGTACTAGCATGTTTCCAAACTACAAATTCTATAAAACATTGATAGAACAAGGAAGCCTTCACCAAAATGGTAATATCTCCCACAAAACTCAATTAAATTCAATGAGAAAAAAATCATTGTAAACTAAAAATAAATATATTTCCATCCATATATTATATTCCTTGATATTATTTTGTACAAATCCATACAATGCACAACTTCAGCCTGAAAACAATGTAGGCTCTAAAAAAAATGCACACAAATTGAGGTTTTCATTCATCAAAACTTTAGAGCAATGTCTCCAACCCCCAAATTAAAGTTTTGGAGGGTGTATTTATACATTTCCAATAAATAAAAACTCTTTTAAATATTTTCTTGATTTTCATGTACTTGTTTCTTTCTTTTTGACACCTTTGTAAAGTTGCCTAACAAATTTCAGCAACATTTAGCAACTTTTAAAATTTTAAAACAAAACCCAATTAATCACTCCAAAATGAATCCATATGATTCCAAATGGTCATAAATGACCTTATGAGACTCCAAAAAACTCTAAAAAACCTAAAACCAAAAAAATAACAAAAATATACTTATGACACTCCTGATGCCCTTACACCAACTAATATATTGCAAACTCGGTAGAACCTACACAATTCAGAGGTATGTCTAGCTAAACAATCCACTTAACAAATTGTAAAGACTACATTAAAGTGTCAACCCAAGGCTTATAAACTTGTTATTTTTCTCCACTAAATGTGCCTTCAAAGACTTGAGGTTTCCTAAATTATCACATTCAAGGTGTTCTACTTACTAGAAATTTATAGAATTTCATAACAATAAAAGAAACAAACTAGAGCTAATAGTTATGGGTGCCTACAACTTAACCTATAACTGAACTGCTACTAATAAATAATTATTGAAATAACTTAGAACTAACCAAAATGGAAATTAAATGTATTCTAACCTCTAGAGTACTATATATAAACCAAATACATGAATGCTCATAAACATTCATTACTAATAATCAAAGTATGAGAATTTATTATGTTTTACATGCAATCTATGAAACAATGATTAAAAATGACTGTTAAACAAAAATAGAACAACTATAAATGGAGTGAAGAATAGTTACCTTGAGTGGCCTACACAAGTGGTTATCTTCACTTAACTAGAACCAAATCTAAATATCAGATTCTACGCATCCATTTGAAATTGAACTTCATTCATTATGCATCAAAAAATATTACATAAAATATTCTTCACAAATTTTATTTAAAGAAATCATTTTGAGTAGTCAACACGTCTGTAGATAATAACTATAACTAAAAAGAAACTAATAAAAAACACTGAAGTCAATTAACTTATCCAAGGACTCAACCACTGGCTATATACAAGCACGAGGGAGTTTATTATATACTCCTAACTGCAATCATTAACTACCACTCCTAGATATCATAATATATAGTTAATATTGAATTGTTCAAACTATAATGAAAATTAAAGAAGAGTTCTAATAGAACTAAAACTTTGTAATTTAATAGAATTGCATGTAAAAAACACAAATAGTTATTCAAAATCTTCTCAAAAAAATAATTCTTATTCTTGAGTGCTTTATTAGCTATCATAATGATGCATGACCAACACCATCAAGAATCTTCATTCGATAGTTATTGAATTTAGCTTGATTTGGCACTTCCCCTATTTTGTTGTCCTAGTCTTCCTATTGTTGTGGATTACATATTCTAGTTGATATGGGTTATATTTATTTTTTAGTTTTAAGAGGTTAATCGATAAATCATATACACAAAGCTAACTACCAAATTAAACACTGGATTCCATCAATATTTCATGCAAGCTCACATATAAACTATGCAATGGTACTATATTATAGCCATATTTATATTACTATTATTTAGGTCCAAGGTTGTATAATAATCATGAAAAAATAGCATAGCATAGGCATATTGTCTAAAAGGTTTATCTAATAGAGTTTGAAAGTATGCATAAAAGCAACAGAAAATAGGCTAATAATTGAACCTGTCCTTCCCCCCCAACTATACTTTTGCTTGTCCTCAAGAAAAACACTAGGGTTATAGATTATATCATAGGGTGATCTCCCTGAGGTCCATGAAACCATCAAGTCCCTTGATCTACTATAATTAGAAACCTTTGTAAGCTACAAGTTGTCTCATTCTGATGATCCCAACAATCTCACACTCCTCGCCTTTTTCCTCAGTCTAATGTGGAATTGGATAGAGTAGCATAAGTGGGTGAAATGTGAGTGGTACCCAATGAATTCCTATGTTAGTACCAATTCTCATGTATTTTTTTACCCTTTCAAGCATGGTAGTAAAATTGTTCATTGAGTGAGGTTCCTTTATTTCTAGCTCTAGGGTCAAGTTGTTCCATCTATTCTGCATACAACTATGGCATTGTTGACCCAATCCCATAGCTAATATTTGCATTATTTTGTAATCTATTATCCTTAGTTTCATAATTTTTCTTCCCACACCTTTATGATCCAAGAGTTTCAACCATTCATCTATAAATACATCAGGTTCTTTATATTCTTTCCTTATTGGGAGAAATTTTGATTTCTCCCTCTCCTCATTTTTCCATTATTTCTCCCCTAAATTGTTCATTCCTATAATAAGATGCTAGTTCCCTTAACTAGAGATCCCCTACAAATATTAGAGGATTCCAATCTATTTATTCTAGCACCACATAGTTGTGTAAATAGTATTCACATAATTGATCTTACTCCTCTAGTGTAGAAGTATCAAAAACACTAAGAAACTCAGATTCCCTGCTCATCCCAACTAATTGATTACTAATTAGCCTACTAAATTAAAAACTTTGAAATTTATCCTACAAAAATAGTGCATATGTTCTTGTTGGAGGTCTATATCTTATGATCCGTATAGCTTTATCTGCCACTTCTTCCAATCCAACTACTAATTTTCTTAGCTCAATATCTTTTCCTTCTAGCACCTTAGCATGTTCTTCAATCAAAAATTATTTTTCTTTCTTCCACTTTTATTTTTCTTGTGCAAACCCATCAGTCATCCTCCATAGCAGATAACCAATTGAAAAGGTTTTATGGTGAACTAGAATTCTTATGGGAGGATCTCTTTGATTTGGTACTGCAAGTTCTCCATCCCTTGTCTTAGAAATGTTCAATTGTGCCAATAAATCAAGTTTAGTACCATGCCCATATGTTTGCAATTTTTCTTTGAATTCTTCTATTTTTGTTTCCCTTTCATTGTCTTTCTTTTCATATCTTTGTACTAACTCTTCCAAAGTTTTAATTCTATCCAAGGCTTCTTGGATCTCCTTCCTAAAATTTCTATCTTCTATACACATTTCCTCTATTTCCATAAACTAGTCACTACCTCCCCCTTCATAGGTAGGACTATCTATGGTTTTATTTTGTGTTTTATTAGAACCAAACACATCTTCTAATTTTCAATCAGAAGTGGTAGACACATATCTCTTCCTCTTCACAGGTACATGTACATTTCCAGGGATATTTCCCTTCCCTTCAAAGTATATCTCTACTATTATTATATCTTCCTCTTGCTATTCTTTTCCCTTTCCCTCTTCCTTGGCTTTTTCCACACTTCCCCTCATGACACCTTATTTATTTAATCTACCTAAATGCTTATGTGTAGGTTTATCCCTCTAAAAATCCTTCTTTTTCTTTTCTATTTTAGGTGTAGATGTTGTGGATGTACTGCCTCTTCTACTCTTAGGTTTTGGTGGTTTATAAGAAGATCAGTTTTCTTCCATTGCTAGTGACCTAAAATTTGGCACATTGTGCTACTCATGCTCAACTTGGCTATGGTTAGGTGAATCCATAGGTGAGACATGAGAAATTTCTCATATAGGTTTAGCCTATGGCTCTAAAGTCTCATATACTATAGGTGCCTCTAGTAAATTGTTAATATCTTCACATTTCTTAAAATCTTCCTAGTCTACCTGTGGGTACTGAATTCTCAATATTTTTTTTACTAATAGGGAAATCAAATAGTGGTTTGATAAGGAAATGTCACTTTCTTTTTTTTCCTTTGATACTCTAATTCCATTCTTATGAACATATTACAAAGAAAATTTGGCACATTTACTAGCCTATTGTGCTGAAGGTGACTAAGTAATTTAAAATGTACAATATACAAAAGGTTTTTCCTATCATCACTAGTTCGATATATAATGACATATGAAGTGTAATTATCCCAAAACTATGGAAGAGAGAGCATATTTGTACCTTATGAAAACAAGTCCAAATTCTCTCCTCCATAGAATTCCTCTCTAGCAGCTACTGCATTTGAGCATACTAGAACCTCTACTCTAGATCTAGGTAAACCAAAAACTTATGCTATGGTTAATTTAGATGCATTCACTAATAATCCTTTCACCATTGCTTCATCATGCTCCAATGTGGCTAAAATAATTTTACTATATCATTGTCAATTTTTTTTAGTTTTAGGAAATAATAAAGCCAACCTACTCTTGTGAATATAGGTAATACCATTGCATCTTCTAGTATTTTCTCATGAGTTGAAAAATCCCTCTTGATAATATCACCTCCCATTATGACTCTCTTTACTCTTCTCAATGTGTTAACCTTGACAATTTATCTCAATTCAACTTCACCAACTTCAAAACCCTTCTCCTATTCTATTGTTTCCTTATGCAATTTCACTACCATACTATAATTGCAACTACCCTTCTTAGTATCAATGAAATTAAGCTCAAAAATAGGTTCTAAGTTTGACTTAGCTAAAGTTCACATGATTAGGGAACTAGAAATTGAAAGTATCAAAAAAATGTAGGTATAATTTTAGGAGCATTTTGCATGTCATATCTATCTATTGCATTTGGTTTTAGGTGGAGAAAATTTAAAAAACTCATTGAATTATACCCTCCCCCAAACTTAAGGGTTGAAGTGAGCTCACTTAAACTCATGATTGGTAAGGGTATGATTAGAAATAATGGAAATCAATGTTATGAATATTTCACATGCTTAATTAAATATGAAAGACATAATGAAAGAATTAAGAAATCTATGATAATTATGGTAGTGTACCTTGTGTACCTATCGAAAGAGACTAATTGATCCCCATGTGTGTAAACTAAATAGCATGTATCCAAAATATGATTTGATGTGAGTAGAAATAACTACAAGTGAATGAATTGTGAAGTTGTGGATGTAAGGTAATCAAACATATTAGACAAATAATAGTTGGTGATGTGACAATTCAAATGTTTAAAATTTGAATTGGTAGTAGGAAACAAAAATAAATGTTATGAGTACTTATTATGAAAATATGGACACTGCATGTGAAAATTTTGAGGTGAGAACATGTGAACTACAATTAATGTGGTGCCAAAAAATTTTAATTTTTTTCTGCTAGATAGTGCTATGGGTACCTTCGACATCAGGTCTCACCTAAATCTTGATAATCATTACGCTACATCAGCCCCGATCTAAAGTCTCATATACTATAGGTGCCTCTAGTAAATTGTTAATATCTTCACATTTCTTAAAATCTTCCGAGTCTACCTGTGGGTACTGAATTCTCAATATTTTTTTTACTAATAGGGAAATAAAATAGTGGTTTGATAAGGAAATGTCACTTTTTTTTCCTTTGATACTCTAATTCCATTCTTATGAACATATTACAAAGAAAATTTGGCACATTTACCAGCCTATTGTGCTGAAGGTGACTAAGTAATTTAAAATGTACAATATACAAAAGGTTTTTCCTACCATCACTAGTTCAATATCTAATGACATATGAAATTTAATTATCCCAAGACTATGGAAGAGAGAGAATATTTGTACCTTATGAAAAAAAGTCCAAATTCTCTCCTCCATAGAATTCCTCTCTAGCAGCTACTGCATTTGAGCATACTAGAACCTCTACTCTAGTTCTAGGTAAACCAAAAACTTGTGCTATGGTGAATTTAGATGCATTCAATAATAATCCTTTCACCATTGCTTCATCATGCTCCAATGTGGCTAAAAGAATTTTACTATATCATTGTCAAATTGTCTTAGTTTTAGGAAATAATAAAGCCAACCTACTCTTGTGAATATAGGTAAGACCATTGCATCTTCTAGTATTTTCTCATGAGTTGAAAAATCCCTCTTGATAATATCACCTCCCATTATGACTCTCTTTACTCTTCTCAATGTTTTAACCTTGAAAATTTAGCTCAATTCAACTTCACCAACTTCAAAACCCTTCTCCTATTCTATTGTTTCCTTATGCAATTTCACTACCATACTATAATTGCAACTACCCTTCTTAGTATCAATGAAATTAAGATCAAAAATAGGTTCTAAGTTTGACTTAGCTCAAGTTCACATGATTAGGGAACTAGAAATTGAAAGTATCAAAAAAATGTAGGTATAATTTTAGGAGCATTTTGCATGTCATATCTATGTATTGCATTTTATTTTAGGTGGAAAAAATTAGAAAAACTCATTGAATTATACCCTCCCCCAAACTTAAGGGTTGAAGTGAGCTCACTTAAACTCATGATTGGTAAGGGTATGATTAGAAAGAATGGAAATCAATGTTATGAATATTTCACATGCTTAATTAAATATGAAAGACATAATGAAAGAATTAAGAAATCTATGATAATTATGGTAGTGTACCTTGTGTACCTATCGAAAGAGACTAATTGATCCCCATGTGTGTAAACTAAATAGCATGTATCCAAAATATGATTTGATGTGAGTAGAAATAACTACAAGTGAATGAATTGTGAGGTTGTGGATGTAAGGTAATGAAACATATTAGACAAATAATAGTTGGTGATGTGACAATTCAAATGTTTAAAATTTGAATTGGTAGTAGGAAACAAAAATAAATGTTATGAGTACTTATTATGAAAATATGGACACTACATGTGAAAATTTTGAGGTGAGAACATGTGAACTGCAATTAATGTGGTGCCAAATAATTTTATTTTTTTCTCCTAGATAGTGCTATGGGTACCTTCGACATCAGGTCTCACCTGAATCTTGATAATCATTATGCTACACGTCCCTACTACACAACACCCTTTCTAATTGTGTAATAGTTAAATATAAAATAGGTCCCTCTAGAGAAAATATGAACATCATTATAATCATGTTATGTGTGCTTGCAAGGTAAAATAATAAATTAATCCTAAGTGATCTCAAGGATTGGGCTATGTAGCTCAATCAATGGGTCACCTAAAGTACTCAGTATATCATGTACTACTGAGATATCACTCTATGTTTATGAACCTGTATCTGGATCATTGAGAGCACCATACTGATGAATAAGAGAAAGTATAAATTCTTCTTTCTACACAAGTTTCTTATAAAGTTTCAATTTGTGGCCATTAACCTAGAGAGAGAATCTAACTACATCTATTGTGTCCAACTTGACTACTCAATTGGGATAGACTTGACTAATCTCATAAGGTACCAACCACTTGGATTAGAGTTTCCCCTTGAAATACTTGTACCTTGAATCATATAATAAGGTCCAATCCCCTACATTAAACTCCTTTGTTTTGATATATTGGTCATACCACATTATCCTTTGTTGTTGTACTAACTCAGTGTGATGGATTACCTCCATCCCAATTTCATCTAATCCATATAAGTGGTGTAACCTCACCTTTTGAGATGTTAGATCCATTTCCATCTCTAATGCTATTCTTAATGTTTTTTACTCAAACTCAATTGGAAGGACTATTGTTTTTCCATATTCTATCTCATAGGGTGTAAAATCAGTTGTTGTTTTCTAGCCTATTCTATATGGCAATACTACTTCTAGTATCCTAGAAACCTAATAGTTCATATGCAATTGCATTATCTCAGATATAATACTTCCAATTTCTCTATTAGTAACTTCCACAGGTGACCATTGTCCTGAGGGTGAATTTTTGTACTTAATTTTATATTCTTCAACTGGTTTGGTGATGAGGTCTAAAGTAAACTATGGAACCTAATTAATTACTATTTCCTTAGGTACTACACAACTAGTTAGATAGTCAATGCAAACTGTAATTCCTTTATTTCTACCCACTTTGTTAGATATTCAATGCAAACTAGAACGTATTCCTTGTTATTGGAAGTAGGTGATATTGGTCCAATAAAGTCTAGGACTTAGTTTTCAAAGGGAGCTAGTGTTAACTAAGGCTGCAATGGAATTTCATCACTCCTAGTTAGCTTACCCATTCTTTGATACCTATCATAGCTCCATGTATACTTGACA
>VDFB02390142.1:0-17049 GCA_007258455.2 Sequoia sempervirens | reverse complement strand
GTGCACCAGATATTGTAGTCCTTGATCCAACAAAAAAATTAAATTGAATTTCAATATATACAAAAAAAAAACGCATTATATGGTTGCACTATGTCTAAATTGTAATTGGTTTGACTTCAAAACTTGATTAAAGAAAAAATATTCAATAAAAAACTATCTAACCAAGTGGAATCTCTAGATATCGGAGTTACAAATCTAAATTCGAAAGAATTAGAGTTTTATCCTTCATGGAAGAAAAGTTATGTGGTGCCATACTTTATGAGCTGCCACTTGTGGGGTAAATATTTTTTGAATAAAACTAGTTTTGAGGGAGATTGAAAAGAAGTGCACTGGATTCTAAAAAAATGAAAAAAAAATATTTAGAATATATAGACAAAATTTCACAAAACCCTAGTTTGCATCATCTTTAAATTCTTCATAGTTTAGTCGCTATAGGTGCCCAATAGTGAAGATTTAGTTTAAAAAATTATTTCAATGTCCAGTTTGGCCAAAATTATAAACCACTATTATGGGATCACCCTCCACCTGCCAATCATGTCTAAGTCTACATGCCTTATCAACCATCTACCAAATCATGTCAAGTCTCCACATGATACCTTATTAATCCATTCCAAGTCTCCATGTCCTATCCTAGTCCTTCATTCATTAATCCATTTCAAGTCACTCCCTCACAAGCCACATTTAGTCATGAAAATTCTATCATTGTCCAAAGTCAAATCCCATTGTCGAAACTTGAGGATACATATCAAAATGAAATCCCAAAGCATGACATTATAACATCACCTTCATATCAGGATCAAGGTAGTCCATCCCATGACCATATCTCAAAGTCCATTCAAGATGTCCTTCAAAATAATCATGACATCCAAAACACACCTATCCTTAACAAAAATTCTATTTTTGATTATATCATCCATGACAACCCCATCTTTGGCCAAGACCCTACCATTGACCAAGAAGTCCAAATCTACGACAACCCCATCTTTGACCAAGACTCTACTGTTGACCAAGAAATCCAAAATGATCCAATCTTTGACCTTTATGCCATTTATGATCAAACACTTGACGACCCTATTTAAGCCCCGGCTATCAACACATTCCAAGATGAGACATTTTCCTCCATGACACACATAGATGGTATTCCTCAAGAACAAGAGTCTTCCATTATGTACACATTTGCAAATGATTGAGCTATATTTGACTTCATTGGACTCCATGACACTAACCATAATGATGGCTTCAACATCAACATGGAAGCACCAATAAAATCATCTAAACCCGACATGTCACAAGATCATACCAAAGATATTAGCTAGAAATATGGCCAACATGACAATGAAGCTAAGACACTTTATCAACTAGGTTAATCTATTTTTGTCAGAGTAGGCCTTTTTGTAGATGAAAATATTCCAATTGATAGTGTCCACATACATCATAGTGGGTTAGCATCTTGCTTTCAAAACAATAAATACCCCATCGCAAAAATAATCTGTCAGAGCATGCATTATCAAGGCAAGGGACTAGGCATACACAAGCAAGGCATTCAAGAACCAATACAACTCTAGAAAAATTACAAACATCAAGGTCTTGGATATTCTTCAGTTAGCAAATCAAATGATGTTAGTGGAAACTCCTTGATACTAGGGGCAACCTTGTCAGATACAAATGTCAAAATGGATTCCATGAGTGATCCTTGTCATAATATTGCTACCAACACTCTACCCACCCACACCATAAACCATCATTCTCAACATCTTAAACCTTCCCTTTGGAACCATCAAAAACAAAAGTCTTACAAAGTCAAAAATCAAATGTCAAAGGCCATTGAATCAAACAAAAAGACAAGTGGACAAATGAAATCAAAATGGATCCCAAAGAAAAGAGGATCAAGCAAAGAAAATATGTCAAAAGAAAAAATTTAATCAAAATGTGGAGTCACAAGACAAGAGGACTCCCACATATCATAAATTTCCACCTCCTTCAAAATGGCCATCAAACAAGGCATTTAAAAGTGTTGGTTCCACCTACCATCCCTCCAAAATCCGTCATCCACCATACCAAGTTTGGAAAATAAAAAGTTATTTATCCAAATGTCCAAACAACCTTCCCACATCTACCATCATCCATCATAATCCTACATCTCACCTAAAGTCCAAAAATCCCACATCACAAATTCATCACATCATGGCAGTGACTCTTTATCATAAGGATTCTCATGGCACTTTATTGTGATGTGCATATTTTGATGAGGCCAATTCTAGTATCAGAAAGGACCATGATGGCATCAATCAATTATATGCAAGTGCTATCATTCTAACAAGCCAACTACTTCAGAAAGGACATTATTGGCATATCACAGCACCAGTCTCTACATTGGCACCAGCAGTGGATTCAGAATAGTTAGTGGTAATCTAAAGCATTCAGGCTATCTACAATATCAAAAATACAAAAAAAATGAAAAAAGTAAAACATTGTCACCCTGATGAAAACCTGGCAAACAGGCGTCTTAGTAACACCGAAAAAATAAAAAAAAAATCAAGAAAATAGTAAAGAGAAAAAAATTCATCCAATGGTGAAAACCTGGCAAACAAGCACCTTGGATAAGTACCATGATGAAATCCTAGCAAACAGGTGTCATATGTAAAATAAATCATCTATGTGGGCTTTTAGACTTGGGGGCAAGTCATCTCATTTCCCATGCTTTCCTCATGACATTTACACCCATCCATTTCATCCATATCATTTATGTTCATTTTCCCACCTACCTTGGTCTTGACATAAAATTGTCACACATAAATCATGCTTTGGGGAAAACTCTTGACATGTCAATCCTTTTGTCACAAGCTATTCTATCATTTCCATTATTATCCCTATACGACATAGTCCTAAAAAATCATATGAAAATTCCCTTAGTCTCATGTCTCTCATCCTTTACCAAGGCCACCTCTCATCCTTTCATGTTTGTCACCTATCTTGGCTTTCCCTTGTCAAATGGTATAAGGATACTTCATCATCTCTTTTAGTCCTAACAAAGTCATTCCAAATGCAATGAGTCTAATCCATACAAGCACATTATCCAAAACATTACTTGAATTTGTTCTTGGCCTGTTTGTAGAACTCAATGCTTTTGTCACATGATCGCCATCCTCACATTGTTTCAGGATGCGTCCTTCCCACATAAAATAACATTGTCATCATTTGTTAATTGGTATTTAGCTTGATAAGGGGCATAATCATGTTTGTCCTTAGACTCGTATGTGCAGGCATTAGTCACATGCATTTGTAGTGATCCTCTTAAACCATTCAAAAAGATTAAAAAAATATATATATCTTGAAAAAAGACCTAAAAAAAAAAAATGTCCTAAAAACAGACCAAATGTCCTTAAAAAAGACCTAAAGTTGACAAACGTCCTAAAGAAAATGCAAAAATTCCCAAAAAAAAGTCATGTTAGTCAACATAGTCACGTCAATTCAAGTATTGATTAATCTTTGTCATTTGTTGAACTACGTTGTCTCTACATATTTGTTACATAGGCAAGACTCATATTTGAGTCCCTGAGACATTAGGTCAGTCCTTTTAGGTTTGTCTAAATTAAATTATGGCATTTTTCACAATCGTTACAATGGTGAAATAAGAAGACATAGTCAAACTCAAACACAAGACAATCATTTGAATGTTGACATTCCAATCATGACCTAATAGACAACACAGTCCAATCAATCTTATAGTCAATATCAGTCAAGTTGCCAAAACATATTAGTCAAAACAATGTCAATCTTATCACTCTTTGGTCCTCTTCAAGATGTGTCTTTCTTGGAGTTCGACCTCATCAACATGTCCTTTTCCTTTTTTAGGATGTGTCCTTCCCAACAATAGGCCCCATCAAATCATCAACACTGTCAAATTGGAAAAACTTTTAAACTCTTAAAACTATCAAACCAACAAGAAATCAATCTTTGACAAACAAACATTGGAAATACAATTAAATGGTTGTTAATTTTTGGCTATTTTGTCTTATCTTTTTATTGGCTTGTCTTTTTCTCATGTTACTAGCTACCTCGAGGATATCCCATGAAGGATTTAGAGGTGCAATGACGTCTCCTAACCTATTTTATTTTCTTTGACTGTTGTTTGTGGATTGTCTTGACAAAAAGACTAGGGAAATTGCTCTCTTAGTATAAGTCATGATCATCCTTGTCTATAGCTGCTTGTCTCACATGATGGTACAACCTTGCACACCTTGGTCTATGTCATATCATGGTGTTTGTTGGCCATTACAATAATCTACCCAACGATGATAAATATAAAAATGTAAGCATGAAAATTGGTTCCCTTATCATTTCTCATCTAGCTTTCCATCTCCATCCTCCTTTCTCTTCCACACTACTATCCATCTCTTTCCAAGCTAACATTTCTTCTATCCTTCATCCTCTAGTATTATCATCCATTTCAAGAGCGCATTCATGTTCTTTGAACTCACATGTCCTCTCGAGGGGGCATACACAACCCTCCTCGTCATTCTTCTTTCACTGGGGCATATTTCAAAATTAAATTTCTTTATTACAATGTGATGAACTACATTATGCCAAAAAGGGGAAAAATATAGACAATGAAAAATGTCCTAAGCCTGTGAGTGTCATTTTTCTTCATCCCCATCCTTCAATAATTGAATAATTTTAGTTATTCAATTATGTTTGATCATATTCCTCTATTAATTAAATATTTTTTAATAATTATTTAGTTAATTCACTTTCTAATCTTTATTCTATCCTGATCAAGTAAATAAACTAATTGCATCACTAATTTCTCCCTCTTCTTCAATAGTTAAATAAATTATTATTTATTTAATTATTTTGTCACATTTCATCTATAGTTAAATAAATTATTATTTATTTAATTATTTTGTCACATTTCATCTATAGTTAAATAATTATTAAAATTATTTAACTATCCCATGCCACTTCCCCCTATTAAATAATTAATCTAAATTAATTATTTAAGGTCTAATTTTCATCTCTCCATTTAATTAAATTGATAAATTTAATTAAATGCTCATTTTGTCATTTTCTCTAAATAAATAATTTGGATAAATTATTTATTTGCCACTTGTCATTTTCTTCCATTTTGATTAAATAATTTAAAATAAATTATTTATGCACCTCCACCTAGTCAAAGATTCTCTTTCATAATCCCCTATCATAACATTCATTTCTATCATAGCCTGCATGTCTTGCATGTCTATCATAGCTGTTAGGCATCATAGCCATCAATGTCATAGCTTTTCCATGCATGACATATTTTTGGTGTATCAATTCTGGACTGTTGATCTTGGCATCTTTTATGAGACTTAACTCAACCATCCATTTCGTAACATCCCTCTCATGCATTCCTATCCATTGATCTTGGAATCTTTCTAGAAGATGAATCTTAGCCATCCATTCAAAAGGTTGTCTATAAAAGCAACCTTCCTTCTCCATTTTGATTTTAATAAATAATTGTGTCCAACTTTATTGCTACCATTTGCAGGTTTTGCACAAGTATTTCAACAAATTTGATGGAAAAGTTGCATAACAAGAAGGAGAGTAGGAGAAGTGATTCAAGTTCAATGGGGAGTGCTTTATTTCATTGTTTTCATTTTGCTCCTTTCATATGATTTTTTTCTCTTGTTTGGATGAGGTTATAGTTTAGAAGTGTCAGCTGTCACTTTGTCTATGCTATTTGATTATTTAACCCCATCTCACACTCTATATACTTCTATGTATAAAAATCGACATTCTATATATTTTGTTTGTCAAATGTGCATGTTTTCCTACTTTGAAACTTTATATTTGATTGTATAATCACTAACTATCATGCATACATTATTGTTAAATCAATTTTATCCTTAAGAAGTTGTATTATGACCCCTTAAGACATCCCCTTAAGACGTATTATGACCCCTTTAGACATCCCCTTAAGATGTTGTATTATGACCCCTTGAGCATCCCCTTAAGACATTGTATTATGACCCCTTAAGAAACCCCCTTAAGATGCTATGTTATGATGACTCACCCTAAAAATTATAATACTTATTAATATCACTTAATATTTATACTCAATTATACTCTCCTTTGATCCTCTTAAGATGCCATATTAGGACCCCTTAAGACAACCTATAATTAGTGTTGGATACTATTATTTGTTTTGACAACTTATAGATTAGTATTCGATGCCATTATTTGTTTTGACAACTTATAAATTAGTATTGGATGCCATTATTTTTTTTAATAGCTTATAAATTAGTATTGGATTCCATTATTTGTTTTGATAGCTTACAAATTGTCATTACTTGTTTTGACAACTTATAAATTAGTGTTGGATGCTATTATTTATAAAATTTATTAATGTTTTTATTCTCTAATCTTGTATTGTATTTTTTTATTTCTTAAAATTTTATCCTTTTTGGTATATAAACAAATTGCTTTTGTTTGTAAATTATGATTTATTGACTAATTACTGATTCACATGAATTGAATAAGTCCATTAACATGAATTGAATAAGTTCATTGACTAATTATCACTAATTATTGAATGTAAATATCATGTATATCATGTATGAGATCATTAAATTTGTAAAGTATAAATGGCTATGTGCAGGATCATCATGGAAAACATAGGCCCTTAAGTGGCAAAAAAAAAAAGAAAAATCAGAGTTAGGCAAATTGACACAAAAATTTGAATAAGTTATCTATATTATTTCAAAAATATGTAAGAATAGAATTTGTAGAAAATTGAATGTAGTTTCTAAACTAATAGGTTTATTTAAAAAGAAAAAAATCTATTTGGTGAAAAATTGAAATTACAATGGAGTGGTACTTAAATTTCAGGGAAATAATAAGAAGTAGGTGCCCGGTCAATCTCCCTAACCAAAAAATAAAATGGATAATACTTTTTATAATATTTTTAGATATAATTAGAGGACTATGTGTCCTAATGTGATGCATACATTTTTATATAATTTGTTCCCAAGTAACATTTAATTATGAATTTTTATTACAAATTTTAAAAATGTAAAAATTGTATGCCTAATTTCACCTTCTACCTGTCCAAATTTCATGAAGCCTGCTTTCAATCCTATAGTATGAGAAGTATTAGATCAGACACACTTTTTGGATTCAAAAAATGTGATACCATTTGAAAGCTATAGATGTTTCTTTTTTCAATTAGCCTAATAATTAGGTCTTTATCATAATTGGAATATAAAATAAATAATAAATAATTTATATTGGTGGAAAGTTGAAAATCTCTTTTAAAAACCCTTTTCGTTTCATCAATTTTGGGTAAAAAAAAGTTGTTAGTCACATACCCATCATATTGCCACTTTTTGGCCCATCATGATCCTGCACATACCCAAATATTAAAATGTCCTATTAATTTCAACTTTAATTTCATGTTTATTTAATTTCACTTTAATGTCCTATATTAATTTCTTGAATATTAACATAAAATGTCTAAATGTACACATGTAAATTAAAAATTCAAAAAATAATAAAGTCCATAATTTATGTAACATATTAAGTGCATGAAACCAATATATTAAGCACATGAAATAAAGTCCATCAAAGTACAACCCATGAACTAAAGTCAAACTAAGTACTTGAGCCATGAAATATAAAGTCCAACAAAGTACATTAGAAACCAGAAATATAGTCCATGAAATAAACAAATATAACCCATAAAATCATGTTTCTAGGTCATGTATTGTATCTTTAATCAAGAGACCTCTTCACACCATGCAGACTATGCAAATGACCTAAAACACTTTGTACAAGAGAAAGATGAAATCAGATGTAAGACAATGAAAAAATATTTAATGACAATTTAATTTATAATTCATCATAAAATTAAATTACCATCATATCTGAGTTTGGATGCTCTAGTGCACCTGAAGCAACCTCTAAATTCTTTGAATCAACCTACATAAATAAGACAAAGAAAGTTGAAATTAGATGTACAAGTCTACAATTAAAAACTATTTAATTCAATTTAATTTATAATTTATCATGTTTTAATTGTGCTATATTCTAAGGTTGTGCACCCTCTTCTCTAAGACTTGTATGTACACGATCAACAACAATATGTGTCTCATGCTATAAAAGAAAAATAATTTAAAACATGTATTAGCTCATATTATAGATATATTCAATTTAAAATTTAAAATTAAAGTTATATTCAGAATAGATAATTTGTAATTGACTTTAAATATAATAAAAAATTTAAATTACCATTTGATCTGGAGCCTACTCTATATGTGGGTATGTGTAGGATCATCATGGAAAAAAATAGAGCCTTATGGCAAAAATTAAAAATTATTAGTGTTAGAAACTGACGTGAAAAAAATTGAATAAGTTATCTCTATTATTTCAAAAATATGTAAATAATAGAATCTATATAAAATTGAACTAGTTTCTAAACTACTATGTTTATTTAAAAAACAACAAATTTATTTGGGTGTTCTGAAATTTCAATGCGTGAAATTTTAAATTTCAAGTGAAAAATAAGAAGTAGGTGTCTATCCGATCACCCTAACCATAATAAAATGATAATAATTTTTACAAGATTTATATATGTAAGTAGAGGACTCAAGGTCCAGATGTGATGGCCATTTTTTGTAATTTTTCCAAGTAAATAATTAATACATTTTACAACTTTTAAAAAATATAAAATTGTATATCCTCAATTAACCTTAATCCTGGTCAAAACTTCTGAAATTTAATTTTTTCTTTTTTAATCCTATAGTGTATGTAAAGCATAGAATGTGACACATGTCATGATCTCTAAAATGTATACCGCTTTGAAAGTTATAGATGTTTTCAACAAATTCTTATCAATCAGACTTTAGTCGAATTTAATAGAAAAATAAATAATAATTATTTATTACAACTAAATTAAAGCATAATTTATATTGGTGAAAATTGAATCTCCTCTAAAATTCTTTTTGTTTCCATCAATTTTGGGTAAAAAGTCGCCAACCACATACCCTAGAAATAATGCATATTATTAAAAAAATTTTGCACCACTCATGATCCCCGCGACATACCCATGTCCTTGTGGGAGGTGTAACTATGTCTGAGTCATGGTAGAAAGTTGCACTAACAAATTCCTACAAGATCAAATTTAAAGCATGTATACTTGAATTAGATTAAAATATATATATTCAAGTTTGCACATTTTGTGTAGAATTTTTTTTAAACAACTTGAAAATCAGAGGCCTCATGAGTAGCTGCAACATCAAATGTTTGCCCGATGCCCATTCTCATTATGGTATCAACCTAGACATACATACATAGACATTTAATGCTTATAATATTTACAAGTGTACATGCATGTATTTCATATATCTAGTGAATTCAAAATTCATAATTGTAACTATACTAATGTAAACTTTAAACAATTTACAATATGAATGTACCTGCCCCTAATCTACTTATGCTTTGATAGTGGAGGAAAGTGCTTGATAATCCGTGAATCACCGATGTGAAGATGATTAAACGCCTAAACCGACATAAACATTTCAAAACATGCGATTCAATTATAAATTTAAAACTCAAGTTAAAAATCATTTCATATATAATTTTAAAAATTGAAATCAAAATACCCCAAAAGGGTTGCTGAGTAGGATTGGTGTCAATGTATGTACTCGTGGAATGGATGATTTCCCCATCATTAGTGTCATTTGTACACCAAATAGTTTGATTGTTAAAATGTATTGCAAAATTTTCTTTGATACATACATTCATCAAAATTTTATAAATTGAACGTGTAGATGCATATTTATACCTATGTCGTAGTGTCCTTAGGGTGATGGTCTACAATAAGAAACTCTACAAATGAACTGATGTGACCAAATGAACCACCAGAATCTCCATGTCCACCTAGACTAGGTGTGGCTTGATCAATTCCATAGCATACTCAAACTAGCTCCATAAAAAACTCCTCCATCATCATCATCTCTATGCTCCCCACCCACTATCGCAGAAGCATGTTGATCAAGGTCTCCTACAAGTGTACTAAGGGAACCTAATGTCAAGACCATAGCTCAATGATGCATAGGTGTGGGAATGGGAGGACTAGGAGCAACAATAAGGGGTTGCACATGCATGGGACATTGGGGATGAACACTTTCCCCTAACCTCTATTGTGGTGTGCCACCACCAACACCCTAAAATGATTTAAAATCAAAATAATTGGGTTTTTTCCCTATAACAAACTCTACATATAGGGTTCTCCAAAGATACAATGGGAACTACCAATTAGTAGGTGGGGGACTATCAAAAACCATATACCATTGATCCCAAAAATGTGCACTCATCTATGGATGTATGTACCACCTCATGGATATTCTAGATTTTTTGGGAGGAATGGGTTGTCGAGTAATGGGGTCGAGAAAGTAGGGGGCTAGGTGGGATTTCATTATTTTAAGGTCTAAAATTTGTTTGTAAGAGAGAATGTCAACATAAAATTGTCTCATTTGTTCTTTGTCTCATCGATGCCTAACTAGATCAGAATCAATAGTCCTGATGACATCCACAACATTTTGCATCGTAGATGCAAATGTCTCACATGAGGGAATCAATGCTTGAATTTTCATAGGATTGATTTCATTTTGTATGGATGCAATCCGGATTGTTTATGTAGCTTGTGCTCAGCCTCATCAGATGCAATAGGTGCTGGAGGTGGGATATTAGGTTGAGTGGGTGGAGGGGAAGGTGGAGGGGGAGGTGGAGGTGGCTAAGGTGGTAGATTGATGATATCATCAATGTTAAAATGATCCATGATATGAGATATAGATATGCACTCATATTAATTATACAAAATTAACATGCAAACTTAAAAAATGACAATTTAAATAGTTAAATTTGAAATGCACATGCAAATTTGTTTAAATAGTACGTGTATACCTATATTAAGATCATATAAAATTGAAACACACATATATATTGATTGAACTTGAGCATGTGCATACAAAATTCAAAATTCCCATTATGTACATACATTTAAAAATAAAAATATGATGCATAATTTGTATGCATACAGATCATTAAACTAAACTATGTACATACGTACAAATTTCAAAATTTAAGAACTATATATGCAAACTTTTAATACATGCATGTACACACTAAACAATAAACTTGAAACATTCACAAAAGCTCATTTTATGTCTAACACACATACACACACATATATTACACCTTCCAATGGGAGAAATCATGATCTAGTAGATAGTCATAAAATATATGTACTATTATACATTCATCATTATTATAAGTTCATAAATTCCCACCAAATTCATAAATTCATGTCACCAAAAAATATCCATCTAGGAACCAAAATCAAATTCATGTCACTAAAAAATATCCATCTAGAATCAAAATCATAAATTAATATCACTAGAAATATCCATCCAACCAAACCTATAAAATTCATCAATAAAATATCCATCATTCACCAAATTCATAAATTCATAACTATTTAAGATCATTGTCTTAATTCTAGAAACTATTGTAACTTCGCATCTCTTCATTTTATTTGTGTTTTCCTTTTCTAGAATCAGTAGTTTTCTCTAACTATTGTTGATGTTTCATCTAAGATCCTATCCTATAGCCCCCGATAACATCAACAATAAAGTTGTCATCCTATCGTCCCAGCACGTCGGTTCTCCGCTTCCGAATACAAGGATTGGATATTGGATGGTTCACCAACACAGTTGTTATTATCTGCGCACCACATCCTATGTGGAGGAGCGTTATGGTGAGCGGAAAGGCAGCCAGGTTGGTCGCGATATCGGTGCTTACAATTCTGTTCGATCCATGTGATCTTTAAGATATGAGTGAACCTGCACATTAGATTTGTAATTTCAAATTTTAAGATACATGTTTAGGATATACCTTTAAACCATTCAATATAAATGGCCTAATTGAATACAAATGATAAAATATGTAAGCCTCATTTATGTCTAAGGCATGTTACTTGAATGAAAATACAATTAACTATTAATATAGGACAATTTATGAATGCTATAGGGTTTACAATTTAGAGTTTAGGATTTAGATTTTAGGATAATAGGATGGCTTAAGGGGATCTATTTAGTAAGGTCCTGGTACAAAATGACATGGATTTTAAGTGAATAAAATTTGCTGAAGATGCCCAAGGCAACCAAATTTCATTATGGTTTCCTTGGGAAACTTCACCAAATTTTATTCACTTGAGCCATGTCATTTTGTCCTAGGAAATTACTAGACATAGATCCCATTAAGCCATTCTATCACCTTAAACTGTAAATTAATCAACCTAGATCATGATTTATCTCATTCATATTATAATCTTGCACGATCTTATTATTGTTAAATTTGGTTTCCTTTGGAAACTTCACCAAATTTTGAGAACTTATTTGATCCCCTTAAGAAATGTCATATTAGGACCCCTTAAGAAATCAATTTATGGTTTAGGGTGATAGGATGGCTTAAGGGGATCTATGTCTAGTGAGGTCCTAGGACAAAATGACATGGAACAAGTGAATAAAATTTGGTGAAGTTTCCCAAGGCAACCAAATTTCACTAAGAGCCTAAGAAAAAATGATGGCTTTAGGGTTTAGGGTTTATGGTAATAGGATAGCTTAAGGGTATCTATGAAGTAAGATCCTATGACAGAATTACATGGCTTAAGGGAATGAAATTTGGTGGAGTTTCCTAAGGCAACCAAATTTCATTTTAAGGTCCTAGGACAAAAGGAATGCTTTAGTGTTTAGGGTTTAAATTTTAGAGTTTAGGGTTTAGGGTTTACGAAACTTAGGGTGAAGTTTTGGTGTCCCTTGGAATATAATGAACTTGCAAGTTAGTGAAGAATAGTTTCTTGTGGAATAGTTGATTGAGATAGCTCTTGTTTCAACTAACCAATCTAGATCATGAAATATCATTCATATTATAATCTTGCACAATCTTATTATTGTTAAATTTGGTTGCCTTGGGAAACTTCACCAAATTTTGAGAACTTCTTTGATCCCCTTAAGAAATTTCATATTAGGACACCTTAAGACATCAATTTATGATTTAGAGTGATAGGATGGCTTAAGGGGATCTATGCCTAGTGAAGTCCAAATTTAGTCATCTTGTGACCTCATTGGTTCATAGCTTTGGGTCAAAAGTGTTTACCTCTCTAATAAAAAATGGTATCATCTTAAAAATGAATCAATCTAGATACATATCACAAAAATAATATACATGTATCAAAACCAAGTAAAAATTTCCTCCTACATTAGGGGATATCAAAATAAATATAAAATATTTTAATAATTATACTTGTAATCACTTATTAATAAATTATATCATACATAATTTTAATCACATAATAAAGAAATAAATATACATATGTACAAGATAAGAAAATAAAAAGAGGCTACTCACATGGATCTTGATCCTTCTAGGAAGTACCTAGATTGGTGTAATTCATGTAGGACTCTATGTAGGTGTTGGGACCTTCACCTCTCTCCTTGTATATTTTCAACAATCCCACTCACTCCCTCTATAGAATTATTTCCTTTGTTATTAGAGTTCTCTTAATCTTCTAAATTGACCTCTTATTTATAGGAGCATAATATATGAATCCTCCTCCTCTCTCTATTGTAATAATAGTCTAGTTCCTCCAACCTATCATCATGTACCTTCCCCCTTTCCCATGTAATAGGTACCTTATGTGTTAAATGGTTCCATCTTGGTCTCCTTATTGATGCATTTCCATCCTTCCACATCCATCTATATAGTATCAAAATATAGGTAATTTTTTGGTTATCATCTCCCTTAATTGCTAAAGAACCCATTATGCAAGGATGGGTAGATTATTATCTAGGGTCACATCTTAAAAATCATATAGAGGTCATGGTATGTGTTTCTTAATTTATATATTCCCATAAAAACCTCTTTCCATTTATTATCAACTCTCCTATAATAGACACCTTACTAAAATTTCATATGATATATACCCAAGTGTTTCCAATTGGAATTGCTATAATTATACTTTTATGGTATTCTAGATATTCATAATAGTTTTCATAAATCTACCAAATAGACCCATTCTTGGCATTGAACCTACATAATTTTAGGTATCTCTAATGAAAGAAACCCATATCACTCTCACTCGCGCTTTCCTATATTGTGGATATAATAGAATAAAGTTTTCTTCCAATGATTTAGATCCCTATTGATCATGTAGGTTTCATAGAGAGTGATCATCCACTCTTCGTAAGCTTGTAGAAACCAAAAGGTTTATATTATGTGTTCCAATAAGCGAAAGTTACATTACAAAAAGGTCTACTAGATGGTGACAACAGAGGATTTTTTAAGGAAACCAAATTTCATTTTAATGTCCAAAGAAAAAATGAATGCTTTAGTGTTAAGGGTTTAGATTTTATAGTTCAACCTAGTTTAGGGTTTAGAAAACTTAGGGTGAAGTTTGGGCGGCCCTTGGGATAATGGACTTGCAAGTTAGTGCCAATTGAAAATCAATTTTACACTTGGATTTATGACTTTTCTAACTAAATTTGCAAACAAACATTGATAAAATTTATGAATTGTAACTATTATTTAACATGTTGTTTTCTAATCTAATTATAATTTAACATTGAAACTAAAGTTTAACATATCATTTTCTCCATACAATGCAAATGAAATTTAAAACATTTAAGCAATGCAAATGAATTTTCTTGAGCTCAAAATTAGGGTTTTAAAAATCAAAATGATTTTTTCAATTTCAATTTAGGATTTTAGCAAAAAAAATTTCAATTCAATTTAGGGTTTCAATTTCTAAGTAATTATGGTTTTAATGCAATTTTTTCATTTCATCTCAAACTATGGTTTTCAAGTTTAATTTTTTTCGTTTGATTTGAATTCAAGGTTTCAAAAAGCTTGATTAGGGTTTCTAAATGCAATTTTTTTTATTTCATTTCAATTTCTAGGATTTTGAAATGCAATTTTTTTTCTTTTGTTTCAATTAGGGTTTTCAAATACAATTTTTTTTTGTTTGATCAAACAATTTTGGTTTCAAAAGCTGAATTATATTTCTAAAAAATAATTCAAAGTTCATTTTTTCATTTCTATTCAGAAATCTTCAGGTTTCATTGTATTTTTTCATCTATTTCTCCAATTCCTCATTTCTACTATGACAAGAAATAAAATGCTTAAAATGTCAAATAAATTAAAAGAAGGATGCTAAAATAAGTTATTCTATTGACAATTTCAATAAAAAATGAAAAAATGCAAAAAAAAAGGGGATGGACGGGTACCTAGAGACTGTGTGTGGAGGTTGCTATCACTCACAACTCAGGATCCCATGTGTTGGTAAAATGCAGTTTGTTTGTTTTCAAAAAAATAAATACCATTAGAAAATAGGATCTTGATTTGTACAAAATGGAATCCTAATTTTTATAAATTAGGATCCTACTTTGTACTAATCAGGATCTCATTCCTTGTCCATCGATTCAAGACCCTTTAACAAATGGGATCCATATTTTTAAAAAGTGGGATCTCATTTTACATATAGGCTCAAGATCCCGAAGCTAAATGAGATCCCGATTTATAAAAATTGGGATCCCATTTTTTGCAATGTTGATTTCATTTTTTTGGCTAAGGTAAAAACTTCCACATTTTGTGGACTCAACTTTGTGCACTTACCCTTGGATATTTTTAAGCCTTGGGTTCAGGATACTATGTCCATGCTAGCATTTTACCTTGGACTCAATAGAAATTTGGAAGTGGGTACAAGCCTCCTTGAAATGGTGTATAATATCCATATGGTTTTCCACATGTCAAATATAATTTTACTGAGCACAATCTAGAATCTATCCATAAACAATTTTTAATGATTAAAGGAGGTTCCACCAAGAAATTTAGGTTCACAACCTACTTGTGCTATCTTATTCTATTCAAATTTAGAGGAATGTTTTAGAACAACAAGCTTTAGATTTAGCCCTTTAGTAATTCTAAGGAAAAGAAAATTGTTGGGTATGTGCAGGATAATGATGGGCCAAAAAGTGGCAATATGATGGGTATGTGGCCTAATGACTATTTTTTAGCAAAAACTGATGAACGTAAAGGGATTTTAAAGGAGATTCTTTCCAATCGATATAAATTATTTCCTTTACTTTGAATTTAATAAATAATTATTATTCATTTATTAAATTATGACTAAAAGTCCTTTTTGATAGGAACATTGAAAAACACTTATAGCTTTCTTGAACAAGTATGACATTTTGAATCCAAACATGCATCACATTCTATGTTTTCATAATTCACACAGATTAAAAAATCAAAAAATTGAATTCTCATGCAGTTTTGACCAAGCTAAGGTGGCTCTATTATTACAAGTTTTCTTTATATATATATTTTGTTGTAATAAAAATTCATAATTAATTATTTTACTTGAAAAAAAATTACAAAAAATATGCATTACATCTGGGCATGAATCCTTCAATTTACATCTAAAATATTATAAAAAATTATCATTTTATTGTGGTTATAGCGGTTAGACAAAACACCTACTTATTTTTCCCTAAAATTTAAGTACGCACCATTGCTTTGAAATTTCAAATTTCACCAAATATATTTTATTTCTTTTTAAAACAAACCTAGAAGTTTAGAAACTATCTAATTTTCTACATATTCTATTATTACATATTTTGAAATAATATAGATAACTTATTCAAATCTCTTTTACGCCGAATTGCCTAACTCTATTTTTTTCTAATTTTTTTTAGTGACTTAGTGCTTTGCTTTTCCATGATGATCCCCGCATTACTACCCCACTCCAATATATCAATGGACCACTAAGATAAGGATGAATGATTCTTAAAAGAACTACAATCATTTTGTAGAATACTTTTTAGCTCCATTTCATCAAGAAATTACAAATATTCCAATGCCTATATTGCCCATGTCATGTAGAACTACATTCAACTAGGAAAAGAAATACAATTGGATGATTGATACTTAATGGAAGAATATACTATGCTAAGA
>VDFB02390141.1:0-48315 GCA_007258455.2 Sequoia sempervirens | reverse complement strand
TGAACAAACCCAGTTCGTTAGATTTTTTATTGTGACTTTTTAAAAAAAAACCCTAAAAATAGGGGCAGCAAGATCACTGTTTCTGGAAAATTTGAAGAGATGGATTTTGCTAGAAAATTGTGCTAATCATACCTAGTTGACCAGATCTGTGATTGCTTGGTGTTTTCTGGGACATGCAAGAAGATCTAAGACAAGAAAAGAGGAAAAAGACAAGAAGAAGCTTCGAAGTTATCGACTGTCTTTCTTGGAAAAATTATGCCTTTTGATGCAACCTCTAATAGATTGTCCTTTTGTGCAACTGATCTTCAAAAATATGAAGAACGATGAAAGCCCCTCTGTCAGTCTTGAAAAGATGTCTTGGAGAGAAATGACTGTTCTTGAGCTCCAACCTGCAAAAACAAACAATGAATAATGATGTCCAAGCTTGATACATAGTGATTGATGTGGAAGCAATCAAGTTTGGATGCCGACTCATGATTGAAGGCTGATTTAGCTTGATCTGGAGTTAAAAAACTGATTTCCACTGATTGTGGGACATTTTGGCCAAGTTTGCCTCCAAAATCTCTAACTCAAGTCAACAAATCTCTCTTTAACATTTTAGGCATCCTTCTCGAGTGTTGAACACTTTTTTATCATTTTTCATGTTGAAGTGCCTCTATTCGATCCTTGCTCCCGGTCGTTCAGTTGATCTTGAGCAACTGCTGACGGATCCGTTGTTGAGATGGAACAACCTTGAAGAGATGTGTCTAGGAGCTGTCAAGTCAGAAAACTGAGTATGAGGCTCCAAATCCAAGGGCGCCTTTTCTCAGCAGGGGAGCTTTTCCCTTTGTACTTGTTCATTTCTTCATGTTCTTCATTCAGTCTTCACCTTTGGCATTTTCTACTTGATCTCAACCTCTAGCTGTTTGACAAGTCCTATGAATGTGTTGTTGGATTGATCGCGAAGCTAGGAGGGAGTTAAACAAATGCCTTGAATAAAGCAACTATTGATAACTTCATCAGGTGTCTCAAAAAGAAGGGCGCCCCTGGCCAGTAGGGGCGATTTTTCCTTGAAGCTCACTGATTTATCTTTCATTTTGCATGTTCTAACGATCAATTGTTGATGTTGTTTGATTTGTCTCGCAGGCTGGTTGACAGGTTCGTTGCAAAGTTGAGCTAATACTAGAGAGATTAGTCAAAGACAAGTTTTCTTAGAAACTGACATATGGATCCTCTTGTTCAAGGGCGCCTTTCTTCAACAAGGGCGCTTTTTCCCATTTTGACTACCATTTTTGACAGTTCTAGCTTGCAACATCTCCTGACTTCGTTAACGTTTGCCAATAATTGTTGAATTAGGTGGTTTTGCTTGACGATGTGTTGGAAAGCCAGTAGAAACACGAAAGAGATGACTGCCTTGGTGAAAGTTGATGATTGCATTTGACCCTTGGAATTCAAGGGCGCCCCTGGCCAGCAGGGGTGTCTTTAGCTTGTAGTTTTATCATTTCCTTTAAAAAATCTTCATTTCTCCATGCTTCGCGTTCGCCATGCATCATGACTATCTTGAGCATTGTTGTTGACGACGCAGCCGTGTGCATTTTAGCAACCACCTTCATCATGCTACGTGTACGGGTGTTGGAAAAATGATTAAGGCATTTGACTGGATAGTCTCCTCTTGGTAGCAAGGCGTGCATTCTCCAGACTTAGTCAATTTTCAGCATTTTTCACTTTTGAAAATCCTCCGTCGCAGAGTATCTTTTCGAGCATTTTTGCCATGGTTTCTCCATTGAAGCTTTTGAGGCTTAGATTTCGCCACCTGGTACTGGCCATTCTGCCATTAATGGCTGCGGAGCTCCTAACTTTCTTCCTAAAAAATGAAAACATACCTACTAGAGTAAAACGTGTTTTTTGATGATTCTGACTTGACCAGTGTGATCATGAAGTCGATTAATCCTATCAAAATCGATTTCAATCATTTCTAGGAAGGTCCTATTTTCAAGGGTTTCCCTAAAAATAGGGGTACAAAACCTTAATTTCCAAATTTTCAAAAATTTGCAAGCATCTTCCTCGACACAAACCCACAAAAACTTTATGTTTGGTTTGACCTAAAACAAACTTTTGACAACATTTTACATGATTTAGCTCAATTTAAGCAAAATGCCAAAAAAAATATTTTGGGTACAACAAGATGCTATTGGAATATACTTCATATGATCAACATTAATGGCTTATCTATTTAAATCATGTAGATACTCAACTATTTCAAAACTATCTACACATCATCCATAATGCATAGTGGAAGTCTTAATCATAATACAATTTGGATGAGGAACATGATAAGTCCGCCCGAAGCTATCCATACCAAGCCCAAGAGCATGAGCATCCCAGACAACCCACCCCTTGGCCCAAGTGGCAGGAATGTCCAAACTAAGATAATTCCCCCTTGGGTGGCGTGCTTGACGGATAAACTTGTATCTGCTTTCCTTATCCATGCTACCTTATCCGCCCCTCTTATGATTGAAACTCCTTGAATCCATCCTAACAACCAATCATAGTTTGGCTTGATATGAAAGCCTTGAAAGAGGTGCTTGTAAACTACTCAACCCACCTAAGCCCAAGAGCACGAGTGTCCAACTAAGACAACCCACCTGTTGGCCTCAAGTGGAAAGAACGTCCAGACTAAGACAATTCCACCCTCGAAGTGGCCTAGATAGCATGGGAGGCCCGTAAACAACATCCTCCTAACTTGCTTCCTTCAACCTTACATTTGATTGATCATAGGATAAGGAATACATAAATATATATATGATATATTTCTTATAATCTAAGTATTGATCCATTACAGCAATATTTTGAAATATGCAAATGTGAGAAATCAAAATTATTTATAAATTAATTACTGCGTACTATCTCTATAGTCTGTACCAGATTGTATGCCTGCAATTCCCTATATTAAACCTGATTGATATCTTAGATTTGCAGATTGTTCAATTTGCTAATGGATGACAATTGAATCTTTTTATTTTTCCCTCTTTGATTTGATGATCATTCTTCCTTTGAAATGAGCCTCCTTTTATATCCCCACGGTGGGGGGGGAAAGGCATAGCTTTTCACAAAGTCTTATCACTTCTCTCAAGGGACATACCTCCTTAAAAGGAGTTGTTCCTCTTTAAACTAATTTGTAGCCTTCTAAATATCAATCATTCTCACCTTGGATAATTTTATGAAGGTTGGCCTTGTTGAAGATTATTAATTCCAATGCTACCTTATTTTCTAAGTCGTCCACTAAATATCTACTATTTAATTTATTTAATTCGTATCTTTTTCTTTTCCTAGGTTGGCCACCTTCAAGGCATTGTCGATAAGGAGAGTTATTAGTACTATCAGCGCCTAGGGTTTTAATGTTTTAATGTTGTGATTCAGGAAATAAGACGGCTAATCACACTTCATAGGAGACATTTGGAGGTTGGAGCATCATTGCATAATCAGATTTGGAGAAGAATTATTTTGGTATTGTGTGAGCAGATTGCATTAGGATTTTTCCCTAATTTGGAGGTTGGAGCATCATTGCATAATCAGATTTGGAGCAGAATTATTTTGGTATTTTGTGAGCAGATTGCATTAGGGTTTTTCCCTAATTCAGATCACCACTTGGAGCAAACCTGAGCACCCACCTTTGGAAGGCGATTTTGCATATTTGGAGCAAAAAACCCTAAGCACTTACCAAGGAGGAATTTCGCCCATCTAGGGTTTGATATTTGAAGACTATTTTGCATATATTTGGTATGCATAATCATATTTTCAGATCTTATTTGTAGAGCAGAAATATGGGCATATGTTTGGCATGTTTGAGTCCTGGAGTTCTTTGTAAAATCAGTCCAAAATATTCAGTTTTGTAACAGCAGAAGTTATCTACAGAAAATCAGATCTTATGTTGCATTTGGATGCCCTATCTTGTGTTTTTCATGGTGGATTTCATGTTTGATATGAATATCAATTGGTAGCATTATTTGGCATGTTTATTTTTCATGTTTGGGCACTTGTATGTTCACTGTGATATTTTGTTTGAAATCAGAAAGTAAAAATCAGAGATCAAAATTAGGGTTGAGCAGAAATAAAAATCAGAATTTGAGGGCAGATCCCATTGGGGATATTAAATATGCTTTTCCCTGCGGGTTTTTTCTTTTGTTGTTTCAATTGTTTTATTTTAATCTCATGCTCACTAAGCATTCTTTTGTTTCAAAGGACTTGCATTGTAGATTATCTTAAAATCCAACAATCTGCACATCCTCAAGAAGTGTTAGGATACATTGTTAGAGCAAAGGAGCATTAGCTATCCGATTAACTTTTGATCCTACAACCTGTGCATTTTGAAGAGGTGGTCAATGAATATTTTGAAATCTAATGTGTTATCAGTTGTAGTATTCCATGTCACTATGTGGTGGGCCCATTACCTTTCAAATACCTAGGTATTGAGCTTGTTGAGGGGTGATATTAACAAAGACACTTGTCAAGCTTCTGCAACTCCAAAAGGTTGTAAGAGTTTAAAATCTTCCATGGTCTACTAGCCATCAAATCATGTTCACATTCAACAACCAAAGCATCCCCAAAGGATGGTAGAGGTTATTTAAAGTTTCCATCAAAGGTTGGTAGACTACAAGTTGTCAATATATGGTGGGCTCATTTCCTTTCACATGCATGGTAATAAACAAATAAAGTAAAGCAATAATGATATCATCCAATATACATGGCAGGCCTACACATCTCTAGAGAACTATCAATCTTTTGGATGAACCTTGTTGCACCATTGGTCGAAGGACCTCTTTTGCAATCAAGTGGGCCACAATACTATAATGCATTGGTATTGAAAATATGCAAGTGTCATTCACTCAATTACACATTGGCTAATCCAATGGATTATGCTCCATCCTAAAGTTGTTTCAATATTGTTAGAGTTCTAATGCACCATTGGCCAAGCAATCCACATTAGCAAGGTATAGCTATGCCTAAGACTTCCTAGCAAGTTTTTGCAATCCTTTATCACGCAATACTTTACGATAGGTCACATTTAATGGTAATTGAAGATCATGTATCCACAAATGTCAACTGCCATGTTTTTGAAATTCAAATGTTCTTCAATGATCGTACTACAACATCAAAGACGATTAAGGCACACATTCACTCCTCTACTCCTAATCAAAACAATGGGCATTCATGCACCAAGAGAAGGAGCTGGTTCACGCAGAATTTCATGTGAGCAATTACATGCAAAATCCCTACACAACTGAACCACCAATTGCCCACCATTTGTTGATTTTCTAGGCTTGCTTCTCTATATTGTATAAATAAGAGTGACATTCTCATTTGTAAAGTAGAATGTACTAGGTAAGTTCATGCTTATGAAGCTTTGCAAGCTTATTATTTTCTCAAGTGTTTCCTAGTTTCAGTAGTGTACATGTTTCCAAAATTGTTCGAGCAATCCATAAATTTGTAACTAAGCAGTATCATTTGTTTAAGATAATAAGTTGTGAACAACTTTTTCCCTCTTCTATTTATTTAAATGGCCAATCTTTTGCTTATTTTATGGGTGCTAAAGTTACAAGTTTGTTGATTATTGTTGTGCAAATTCAATTATTGGGAAATAATCAATGTATCCAATCAATAATCAATAATTGCCACATAGAATAATTTCAATTTATGCAATTTTGTTTTCTTTCTTTCTCTTTTCCATGTAAGTGAATTTGATAGTTCAATTGAATATCATAAGAGAAGCCAACATTTTAATCCGAGAAGTTGTCCTATGAAGTGCATCCCATGTTCACAGGCTTCCCATGCTTGCTATCTAAAAGAGTGCGAGTTTGTGGTCAGGCATAAACTTAGATATCAACAAAACTAATTCTACTCCCAAACAAATCTTCAATTCTGATATTTTGTCTTATATGGGATAAATTCAACAGCAAACAAAACTGTCAACTTTGCTCTATTCCCATCATAACAAATTCATCCACAAGTGAACCATCAAGCAGTCTTGTATGCAGCTAAAGGCATCATCTTCAAACATTCTTCCACTTCTTCAATTCTTTTCCATCAAAGTCTGCTCAAGAATCCCTCACAGCATGTTGATCCATTACCACCTGACAATTAGTGTTTATCCAAACATTTTTGGATCACTCTACCAATTAGAATCTACCGAACAAACATAAAACTGCTTAACTAATTCATTTTAGTTTGACATTAATAACATTCTAAGAGAATTTGATACAGTAGTTGATTACGATCATGGTTGGAAGAAGCCAACCACTGTAGTTGCAGTTCAAACAGACTAGCAAGTAAATTTGATTCTTAGCTAATAAAAGGACTCTAACCATCAACCACAGAGAAAAAAATGAGCATAATACCATGCATAAGGTAAAAGGAAAAGGTGATAACTTGTGTTAATTTTCAAGAAACTGAATAATAAAGATATGTAATTGAGAACAGTTGGCTTGATTAAGTGGTTACATATTAAAAAGTTAACTAAAATAGCAGTTATACTCAGACAGGATGATAATGTAGTGTTTCATTGCTGTTGTGTGAAAGTGAATCAATTGGAGAATATGTTCCCTAACGAAAAACATCTGCCTAATATGCACGTCCTATATAATGTTATTCCTGTTAATGGTGTACAAATGTGAGAATATATCAGTGATTACGATGGTTATTTAAATTCCAGTTGCCCAAGTGATAGGCATAACCTGTAAAGTGTAAACATTCATTGTGTCACCACTTAAACCTACTAAATGGCAAAAATTATAGAAAATCAGATGTTAAACCCAATCAGGAATGTTGGCATAAGAAAGAATTATAATTGTTGCCAAGTTGAGCTTTGAATTGGAGGCATTTGTCGAAGTTAAGATTCAATTCTGTAACAGAAGTTATTGATAGATGTATAGCTACTTTTGATTCTTCAGAAAGATAAGTATGTGTGTTTGTCATTTGAGGGTCAAAAGTAGTCAAGCAGGGGACTTACTTAAAAATGCAGGCTGTGGTTTGAATGGCATTTTAAGTCAGTGAGTTTTCAATGCCAACTGAGATAAGTCTACTAGTAATGTAACAAAGAGAATAACAAGGATTGTAGTAGACAAAAGATGTGTACGAAATGAGTAGGCATCTACCCTGAATTCATATGAACAATGCCATGAGTAAGTAGAGTGAAAAGAAAGGAGAGACACTCAAGATAACAGGAACAAAGGAAGAAAGAGAAAATCAATCAAAACTCTGATAGGAAAATTAAGCAATACATGAAGGAAAATGTGTTCTACGTCATGTTGTGAATTAATATTCAATCTTGCAGTTGATATTATATGGCTAGATTGGATTAATGAAACATGCAAAGGAAAGCCTGGACCAAATAGAGAGAGGGCAAGAAACAGAGCTTAATGTTGATGAAATTGAGGGAACAGATATGACATGGTCACTAAGAAAATCAGAATCAGCAATATGAACCCATACCCATACATACATATCTTATTTAATTTAGTTAAAAACTAAATGTAATATAGCTGTACCCTTGTTGGTGTACCCATGTGCCTGTTGTGACCTTTTCACACATCACCCCATTCAAGATGGGGACCCCCTAATTTTTGCTCCATTCTGGTCTTTTGGCTTGGGTTTTTCTCTCTCTTTCCTTCTCTGTCTCTTTTCTGATGTTTTCCCTTCGAGGATTGTGCCCGTCTCTGAGTTTAAGCGCGAAATTGAATAAGTCTGAAAATTAGGGTTTCATCTTTCCTAGTCAGTCTGAGGTCGAACAAAGTGAACAAATTGAAAATTGAGACTAACATTGTTGTCAGTATGCTTCCTGCAGGCTCTTAGCAAATTTTCATCAGATTCTGGGGTACTTACTATTTTTAGTAAGTGTGAAATTGCAGGCAATTTATCAGCATTTTTGAGATTCCTACAGTCACACGGCATTCAGAGCACTTCAGGCTACTCGCATGCAAAATTTGGGTGAAAACAAACAACTTACTATTTTTAGCAGTCAAGTTTCCGGAGCAAATTTCAGGGTTCAAATGCAGAGTTTTCCTTTGCATGTCTGGATATTCCTTCTGGGTTTTTCGAGACCTTCGCGATGATATAACATGCAAAACGAGACGACCACTTTCAGAATTCAGCCTTCAGAGGTTATTTTTAGGGTTTGCATGTCAGGGTTTCTTTTGCATGTCGGATGATTCCTGATGGGTTTTTCGAGAGCTTCGCGATGGTGTGACATGCAAATGAAGATAACCACTCAGTAAGGAACTTGCTATTTTTAGCAGGTGTGTCCCGGCATCCGCTTGCCAGCAGTTCAAAATCACGAGCTAATCGCAGTGCCACAGAAACGAGAGCAAACAGAAATCGTTTGATATGCATGCAGAGCGAATTAGGGTTTCCAACTTCGGGACCCAAAAAGAGCGGTCAAAAGTTAGAATTTTCGAAAACCGGTGTAAACCACTGCGATCAGCGTCCTTCAGGCTATCTGCTGGTAAAATTTCAAGTCAAACGGAGCACTTACTATTTATAGTAAGTCAATTTGGAAATAGGCTAAAAATAGTAAGTCAGGCGCATGCGGTGATATCAGCAGTAAGGTCATGTGGTGAGGAGCACCTCATTCAAATTTCAAGTTAATCGAAGCAGTGGAGCTATCTGAAACAAGATGTTACTATTTATAGTAAACCACCTTCATAAATGGGCTAAAAATAGCAGGTCAGCTAAAGATGGCAGTGTCGACAGAACGACAAGATCATGAGGATGTAGTGTGTAAAATTTCAAGTCGTTCTGAGCTTCAGAGATGCAAATTCAAAGGACTTACTATAAATAGCAGGGCATGAGGGCTGGCAAAAAAAGAAGAAAATATTTCTAAGTCTGGAACTTCATCCAATAGACATGGCAAAATGCGCCCAGTAGTTGAGGAGGCATGAAAATTTCTAAGAACAAGCTCGTCCTTCACCTGGGCTAAAATGCGCCCAAGGATAAGAAAGTCAAAGAAAGTCAACAATTTTTATCCTGAAGGCATGGCAAAATGCGCCCAAGGGAAATTGAAGGAAAGTTAAAAAATTGTCTAAGTGTAGATATCCGCCACCACCTTCAAAATGCGCCCAAATTGCAAGTTCATCCTCTTCACAGGCTAAAATGCGCCCAAAGCAAATGGGTCAAAAGGAAGTCAAACGAGTTCATCCTCCTCAAGGGGTGAAATGCACCCAAACAAGGTCAAGTGAAGACGAAAAAGAGGAAGTTGAAGGGTCACTCCAAGGCGTGGTAAGAAGTTCATCCATCAGCTATGTCCAAATGCGCCCAAGAGGAAAATGGGTCAACAAGTCAAAGTTCTTATCCTTCTCCTACATAAAAATGCGCTCAAGTTAGAAGAGAGTCAAAAAGGTCAAAGGAATTTGTCCTCCTCACCCACCTAAATGCGCCCAAATGAGGTCAAGTAAGGACAAAAAAATGGGATGTGAACGGTCGTCCCTCTTGCATGTCTAAATGCGCCTAGATTGAGGTGTAAAAGTGAATGTATGGTGGTAAGTGAGGTAAGAGATACTTCAAAGCATGGTAAAAGGTGGTGAATGCTAGGCGTTATCCCTCTTCAAGCCTCAAATGCGCCTAAGATGGTAAGTATTGGAGAAATTTTCTAAGGCGTGGTGAAGTGATATGTGTGAGGTGGTAAGTATTGAAGATAATATGCTAAGGCGTGATTTCAAATCCCCTCTTCAAGTGTTATGCGCCTAAAGGATGAACTAAAATGTGAAGTGAGGCAACTTGCTAGGTGAAAAAAAAAAAAAAAATTCAAAAGGCAAGGATGAATAGTCCCCTTCACACACTTAAAACGCCTAAGATGTCGAGTAATAAAAAAATAAAATAAAATATTGCCAAGGCATTGGGACTTCAAAGAAATATATTTTTTTTTACAAGTGTGAAGTGGTGAGTGAAAGATAAAGTGTGCCAGACACCCCCATGAATAATTTTTTTTTTTTAAGTGAAGTTGGTGTTTTTCTCACAGGCAAGATTGAATGAAATTTTTTAAGGCAAAAAAAAATTTTCCAAGGAAAAATTTTCCCAAGAGATGACTTCAAATATTTTCTAAGGCAAAAATATTCTCTCCCTTAGAAAATATGCCTAGAGCTCAAGGTGGTGAAATTTTCTTTCGTGAAGCACGAGCAAATTTTCTCAGTGATGAAGTCAGAACGATGATAATGCAGGATAAATTCAAGTTGTTCAAGTTGGAGCAACACAGGATGATCACAGGCGAAGAATGGATTTAAATTTGATAAAATAATATTTTCTAAGGTTCAAAATTGAAAAAATTAAATGAACCCGTCCGTTGGGTACCCATGGATTTGAAGCATTCTGGAGAGAATTTTCTTCTGGGTACTGAACATTTGCGATGATTGATGGATTTCCAAGTCTTCCACACTTCGCCAACACTTTTTCAGTAAAGAATTTAATCAGTGCTCAAATTGTGAATTTTCCTAAGGGAAAATTTAAAATTCTCTAAGGCAAATTTGAATAAAATGTGTTTTCCAGAATAAATTTCTCTGAATGATGAATTCGAGATGGGTTGCCTGGATAATTTTGATTGAATTCTTCGAAGATGAATTTTCCAGAGATGACGAAGATTTGAATTCGAATTCAAGTGACAGAGTTCCGGCTAGTGAGTTAAAAGGATGAATTTAACTTAAAATTTTCAAAAAATAAATTCAAAGATGCCAGTCAAAGTCAAGTTTCTAGAAGAGATAGATTCCTGACGTCGAGAGACAAGTGTCAGAAATACCAGAGAGGGAAAATTCGAATTTTTGAAGTGGAGTAGTGGAAGTTTAATACACTGGCTAAAATTGGCTTCTTCTAGAATTCGAATTTTGGGCTATAAAATGGAGAAGTCTCTCACTTGTTCTTCACAGCTGGAGAAGTACGTATTTCTTCTAAGTGAAGATTGTTGCTGAAGCTTGAAGAAATTCAAAATCTTGCTGAGGAGGAGAGTTTGCTGAAGTTCAAAGTTGCTGAGGATTGAGACTTTTGGAGAGGCGCACTTAGAAGTATGCTGAAGGAGAAGATGCGAATTTGCTAGTGTTGTGGCTGAGGCTCGATTTGTTGCTAAAATTTGAAGTTGCCAGTAGGGACGCCTTGAAGTAAAAAGAGTTAGTGAATTACAAGCTTGTTGATTTAAAGAAGTACGAATTTGAAGCTTGCTGATTGCTGGTGCAAAGTACGAGTTTATCAAAGTTGCAGATTGAGGTTGCTGAAAGTTGTGAAATCACTGGAGTCTACTTAGAAACCTTTTCTAAGTGTTGAAGTTCGATTTTATTGGAGAAGAAGCTGAGGTTTGCAAATAAGAAAAGTTATTGCAGCTTCTTGAAGTCGACTGCAGCCCCTACGCAATGTCTTATTTTATTTTTATAAATTTAATTTGCTGATGAAAGTTTGTTATGTTGCAGATGGCTGAAGCAAGGGCGACTGGCAAGGACAATGGTGCATTCAGGCAAGCTGTGATCAAGAAGCTGAGTAAAACATTCATGCCAGAGTCAAAGTTCATTTCAAAGCTGGGCAAATTGATAGACACCAACTTGGGCTCCATCAACCTAGAGACCTTCAAGAATAGAATGTTGGGAATTGGAAGTCATCGGCCTTCGACCACTTCGCACAACATTGTTCGAAGCGGATTATATGCAGCTGCTGGTTTCTCACCAGCCATTCAGTGTTCAGAGTTGATAATGTGTTATCACGGAATCTAGCAGCGCTCGTTCCACGGATAACCCCCCTACGAAACTTGTCCGTTTCCTAGGATTCGTGAAGTTCAAGTACGCATAACAAAGTGATTTTCAAGCCAACTCGAAATGCATTCCAAAGTCTCGAATAGTCAATTCGAGCATTCCCCCATGTTCGCCTCGTGAAGACCTTCGAAACGAGCTCCTTCGCGAAGTCTCACTGTTCGTACTTAGCGAATTGCAAAAAATGCAGTGGCACTGAAAAAGTGCGCTCCTGCTCTGAAAGCCAAAATTTGGCAAGTCTGAAAAGTGCAAGGGCGCTAAAATTTAGCACCCCTGCATGAAAGTGAACTTTTTCCAAAATGTAATAGCTCTAAATTTTAGCGCCATTACACTTTTTCCTGACACTTAAACTTTTTTGGCCCTGGCATGTTTCTTCATGATTTTCGCGTTTTTCCTCAATCGTGCCACTTTTCGTGCCTAAATTTATTGCTCGACTTGAGTTAGGTTTTCGATTTTCTCTTTCACTTAAAAGTGTTTTAGTTCGCCATTTTCATTGTTTATGATTTTAGTTCATGCTAGGCGAGTTTTCTTCAAACTGCAAATACGTTTATTGAGTTTTTCGACATCCCTCTCTAGCATTTTTCACATTTCATCTTTGTAAGTTGTTACCCTTGCTTTCTCTTTATTCTCCAATTTTGATTGCAACTCTATGCAGACAAACACTTTGCAAACCCCAAGCGCCGTTTTCATTCACCATTACATCCGTTTTCCAAAATCATGTCTCAAATGCAGAAGCGCTAAAATTTAGCGCCTTGACATGTTGAACATGTTGAAATAAATTCTAACTCTGAGAAATGCAGGAGTGCCATTTTTTAGCGCCCCTGCATCAAAGACTGAAATCTCCAAAAATGTAAAAGCGCTGAATTTTGGTGCTCTTACACTTTTCACAATCTTTTTCCAGACTTAGTCATTTTTTGTGCAATGGTGTTGAATTTTAGCACCTTTGCACTTTTCTTCCAGACTTAGTCATTTTTTGTGCAATGGTGCTGAATTTTAGCACCTTTACACTTTTGGCAGTTTTTATCTTAGTCTCTTCAAACTTGCTCTATTTCCATTCCAAACCCCATTTCTTCGCTCATGCATCGTTTTTTGTGCCTAGTTGCTCGTTTCACATTTTCTCAACATCGTTTCTCGTTGCACGCTTCCCAATGCTACTTTTTCTGCTAACGCTTGTTGATTCACCATCCTTGCAGTTTCTCTCCAAATCTTGTCAAGTGATCCCAAAGGTGATGTCCTTTGATCTTGGTTCCAAATAAAAAGTTCATGCAGGAGACCAGGAAGAAGTATGAAGACTCCGCACCCAAGCAAAGAAACATGAAGAAGCTTCCTGTTCTCCAGTGTTAGACATTTCCGGTGCATCCCTTTTTGAATGTCTTTTTGTAAATTGTAATTACACCAAGCTCAAAGATGTAATATTTTGAAAACAAATTACACTTTGACTTTGGTCAAAGTTAGGTGAGATCTCCTAAAATCGCTCACCTAACTTTCCTTAATTTTCTCAATCTCTTTCTAATTTTGCTCATCCCTCTTTCTATATAATGTGAGGGATTTTCATTGTAAATTTATCCTTTAGTGTTTTGCAACGAAGTGCTGCCCTTTTTGAAGCAAATTTGTGAAACTTTGCGTTCATGTTTTGTGAATGAAATTCGATTAATAAAGAAAGGATTGCAAGCCAAACTTTGTGTTGGATTCAATACTTTTGTGAGTTGATCTTATTTGGTGGTGATTAGCTTGAAGAATCTGAAGGAATCTAAGTAGTTTATGTAAGCTTTGTATTACATTTATTATTTAGATTGCATTTGTATTTCTGTTTTATCATTAGGTTGAATGATCCTACAAGACTTTTGTGCTTGTAATCATTCATGCTCTTACATATTAAGTTGAGTAATCTACAAGACTTTGTGCTTGTAATTATTCATACTCTTGGATACTTTTATTGAAGGATCTACAGACTTTGTGCTTATGTCGTTCATGCTAATTGATACTTTTGTTGGATGATCTACAAGACTTTTGTGCTTGTAATCGTTCATGTTGTTCGAAGAATTGTTGCATCTAAGAAGACTTTGTGCTTCTAACATAGCAAACGGTACTTCTACACAAATCCAACACTGAAAAAGCTACGGAATGACTTTGTGCCTTCGTGAGCTTTCCCTTTTTACTTTATTTGTTTGTTATTAATCACTTCTGGTATCTCTACGCTTCGCTTTGACGAGATAGAGATATTGGTATTACTGCTAGTTGTTAGTTTAAGGTTATTAAGAATTGTGAACTTCCAACGGTGAAGCATTGTAAACATCTTCTCTGAAAAAAGAGAGAAGGATGAATGTAACACAGCCCCCCCACTTCGTGAGTTTCGTGTACATTTTGTAATTATTTGTTTGATTTACTGTCGCTTCTGTTAGCAGCAAGAAGGGCGCCTCCCCTTTCCGAGAGGAGAGATTCACATCTCACATAGCTGTGGCTGAAGTCCAAGTTGTGTAATCTATAGAAAAGTTGATTACATAATTTTCACCCAACAGTTTTTTGGCGACTCCGTTGGGGACACGATACGCATTCTAAAGCCTCATGCTTTCGTTTGAAGTATACCTATGTCCTTTTTTATTGTAATTTATTTTCTTGTAAGTTTTTCAAGATTTCACCAAGGACATGTAAATGGCTGCTTAAGGTCCTTGGGGAAATGCTTTTGGTCCGTTGAGCTTAGTTCTACCCTTACATGCTCTTCCTGAAGGCTCACGGAAGAACTTTCCCAAGTTTTTTGGTGATGGACAACATCCTGACGAGCACGTTGCTGCTTTCTACATTGCTTGTGGAGTTCATGGTGTTGAATACGAAGATGTATCTGTAAGGCTATTTGTGGAGACTCTCCAAGGCGTTGCTGCAGATTGGTTTTATCATTTGGTGCCAAGTACCATCACAAACTGGGCAACTCTCATAACCAAGTTTGAAGAAATGTTCAAGCCTCCTGAAGATGCTCATGCTTTGTTGGCTCAGCTCACCCAGTTGAAGAAGGAATCTCACATGCCCATGCGCGAGTTCATTGCTCACTTCAACAAGTTGACACGAAGAATTCCAACTGTTGCTCAACCTACAGCTGAGAACCTGAAATGTTTCTTTGTAAATGCTCACATGCCCGAGGTTGGTTTCCTATTGAGAAGAGCACCTCCAGCTACTCTTGCAGTCTTGCAGACCTTGGCGACAAAAATTGAAGATGATCTTATTCTTGCTGGGCAAATAAAAATTGACTCAGATGAATCTAAAGAAAGCTCTTCTGTGGAGTTATTTTCTTCCATCACAAGGAGGGATCCTATGGTGCAAAGGTTGGCAAATGAGCTATTTGACCTCAAAAAGCAGTTAGCTCAAGGCATGTTTTCTGTGCCTTGCAAGGACGTACCAAGGAGGTCAATTTCAAATACTGCTCATAATTTTGCTGTTGGTAATCAACACAAGTTATCTTCACCTCCAAAGAGGCTTGCTCTTGAGGTACCATTAGTGAAGCGATCCAAGTGATCTCGATGTTCTCTTCCGAGAAAAGGAAGTAGACATAGCTGGCGACTTCCAATTCTGGTTTATGCAGTCTCAGAAAGCCATTGATGAAAAGCAAAATGATGAAAGTCATTTTGTTGAAGTTCAAGTGAATGAAAATAATCTTTTCTTGAGATCTGAAAAGATGGACATGCATGCAGGTTTCAGTCAAGTTGAAAAGAATGCATCTGTGTCACGTGAGGACCTTCTTATAAATAATTCATATTTTCCCAAGTCTGAGGATGGTGAACATCATATTGAGGTATGCAATGCAATCATATCTTCATTTGAGTCACATGAAGGAGATCATCCCAATCAGCATGAGGTTGCCATGGTTGATGAATTAGTTGTTGAGGTAGCAACTGGTAAGAAGCATTCAATCTTTGATCGATCAAGGGAATGTCCCATAAGACATCTTGCTTGGTTGGAGGCCAATGGGAAGACAGAGGTTCCACTTGCACCTGAGCGTGAAGATAAACTTGAGGATGCAGTTAAAGATATATTTGTAGATGCACAGGAGCAGCCTGGATTCAATGATTTATTTTGGAGCAGCAGTATATCCATAATATTTTCAAAGGTAGCTGAACCTGTTCATCTCTTTCATGAAGCAATGCTTCAACCTCATCTACATGTAGCTGCTAATGATCATGGAAGGCCTTGCAAGCTGCTGAAGAAAGGAAACTATTTTGTTGAACCTGTGAACGATTTCATTTGAGAAGGTCTCATTAATGGCTAGTTTTAATTAGGTAGGTTTTTCCCTTTTCAATAAGTGCATTTGCATAAGTTTGCGTCTTATTTTCGTAAATTTGTTTTTCGTCGTTGTCACCTGACTCCAAGCCCAATGGATAAAGCACTTGAATTCTGGAGTTCTCCTCCCTTCATTCGTTTCAAAGAACGGTTGAAGGAAGATCCCCAACAGGAGCCTACTGTTATCACGGAATCTAGCAGCGCTCGTTCCATGGATAACCCCCATACGACACTTGTCCGTTTCCTAGGATTTGTGAAGTTCAAGTACGAATAACAAAGTGATTTTCAAGCCACCTCGAAATGCGTTCCAAAGTCTCGAATAGTCAATTCGAGCATTCCCCCATGTTTGCCTCGCGAAGACCTTCGAAACGAGCTCCTTCGCAAAGTCTCACTGTTCGTACTTAGCGAATTGCGAAAAATGCAGTGGCACTGAAAAAGTGTGCTCCTGCTCTGAAAGCCAAAATTTGGCTAAGTCTAAAAAGTCAAGGGCGCTAAAATTTAGCGCCCCTGCATGAAAGTGAACTTTTTCCAAAATGTAATAGCTCTAAATTTTAGTGCCATTACACTTTTCCTGACACTTAAACTTTTTTGGCCCTGGCACGTTTCTTCATGATTTTCACGTTTTTTCGTCAATCGTGCCACTTTTCGTGCCTAAATTTATTGCTCGACTTGAGTTAGGTTTTCGATTTTCTCTTTCACTTAAAAGTGTTTTAGTTCGCCATTTTCATTGTTTATGATTTTAGTTCTTCCTCTCTTCATGCTGGGTGAGTTTTCTTCAAACTGCAAATACGTTTTTTGAGTTTTTCGACATCCCTCTCCAGTGTTTTTCGCGTTTCATCTTTGTAAGTTGTTACCCTTGCTTTCTCTTTATTCTCCAATTTCGATTGCAACTCTATGCAGACAAACACTTTGCAAACCCCGAGCGCCGTTTTCATTCACCATTACATCCGTTTTCCAAAATCATGTCTTAGATGCAGAAGCGCTAAAATTTAGTGCCTTGACATGTTGAACATGTTGAAATAAATTCTAACTCTGAGAAATGCAGGAGTGCCATTTTTTAGCGCCCCTGCATCAAAGACTGAAATCTCCAAAAATGTAAAAGCGCTGAATTTTGGTGCTCTTACACTTTTCACAATCTTTTTCCAGACTTAGTCATTTTTTGTGCAATGGTGCTGAATTTTAGCACCTTTGCACTTTTCTTCCAGACTTAGTCATTTTTTGTGCAATGGTGCTGAATTTTAGCACCTTTACACTTTTGGCAGTTTTTATCTTAGTCTCTTCAAACTTGCTCTGTTTCCATTCCAAACCCCATTTCTTCGCTCATGCATCGTTTTTCGTGCCTAGTTGCTCGTTTCAAGCTTGCTCAACATCGTTTCTCAATGCACGCTTCCCAATGCTACTTTTTCTGCTAACGCTTGTTGATTCACCATCCTTGCAGTTTCTCTCCAAATCTCGTCAAGTGATCCCAAAGGTGATGTCGTTTGATCTTGGTTCTTCCAAATAAAAAGTTCATGCAGGAGACCAGGAAGAAGTATGAAGACTCCGCGCCCAAGCAAAGAAACATGAAGAAGCTTCCTGTTCTCCAGTGTTAGACATTTCTGGTGCATCCCTTTATGCATCTTGTAAATATTTCTCGACATTTTTGAATGTCTTTTTGTAAATTGTAATTACACCAAGCTCAAAGATGTAATATTTTGAAAACAAATTACACTTTGACTTTGGTCAAAGTTAGGTGAGATCTCCTAAAATCGCTCACCTAACTTTCCTTAATTTTCTCAATCTCTTTCCTAATTTTTGCTCATCCCTCTTTCTATATAATGTGAGGGATTTTCATTGTAAATTTATCCTTTAGTGTTTTGCAACGAAGTGCTGCCCTTTTTGAAGCAAATTTGTGAAACTTTGCGTTCATGCTTTGTGAATGAGATTCGATTAATAAAGAAAAGGATTGCAAGCCAAACTTTGCGTTGGATTCGATACTTTTGTGAGTTGATCTTATTTGGTAGTGATTAGCTTGAAGAATCTGAAGGACTCTAAGTAGTTTATGTAAACTTTGTGTTACATTTATTATTTAGATTGCATTTGTATTTCTGTTTATCATTCGGTTGAATGATCTACAAGACTTTGTGCTTGTAATCATTCATGCTCTTGCATGTTCTGGTTGAGTAATCTACAAGACTTTGTGCTTGTAATTATTCATACTCTTGGATACTTTTGTCGAAGGATCTACAAGATTTTGTGCTTGTAATCGTTCCTGCTAATTGATACTTTTGTTGGATGATCTACAAGACTTTGTGCTTGTAATCGTTCACGCTGTTCGAGGAATTGCTGCGTCTAAGAAGACTTTGTGCTTCTAACGTAACAAACGATACATCTATAGAGATCCAATATTGAAAAAGCTACGGAACGACTTTGTGCCTTCGTGAGCTTTCCCTTTTTACATTATTTTGTTTGTTATTAATCACTTCTGGTATCTCTATGCTTCGCTTTGACGAGATAGAGATATTGGTATTACTGCTAGTTGTTAGTTTAAGGTTATTAAGAATTGTGAACTTCCAACGGTGAAGCATTGTAAACATCTTCTCTGAAAAAAGAGAGAAGGATGAATGTAACACACCCCCCCCCACTCTGTGAGTTTCGTGTACATTTTGTAATTATTTGTTTGATTTACTATCGCTTCTGTTAGCAGCAAGAAGGGCGCCTCCCCTTTCCGAGAGGAGAGATTCACATCTCACATAGCTGTGGCTGAAGTCCAAGTTGTGTAATCTATCGAAAAGTTGATTACATAATTTTCACCCAACATAATGGAGTGCGCCAATTATTATGAGAAGGAGCACAGATCGATCATGTCACCAGATGGCCAAGTACTACCCAACCTTACTCCCGCTGCCATTGGTGAAGCTTTCGGGATCCTGGTGCACAGGAGCATGATTTACAAATCCAGAGAGCGGGCTGAGCGAATGTATGCTTCTGCATTCAAGAGATGCACGGAGACAATTAACACTCATTGGATGAGCACTCCCAAGCCTTCTCGAACGAAGCTGCTGAAGCAAATCATTGCGGAGGACTTGAAGCAAGAATATTGTGACCTCATTATGATGCTGAGCAGAGTTGGTGGATGCACACAATCATTTATTTTTGAGCCTTGGATGTTTTATTACATCAACCTTGGGCTGGAAGGAAAAAACTATGTCAATTGGGCTGAGATGATCAGTGATAATTTACATGAGGAGCTCCTGAGTCTGAGAAGAACGAAGATATTCTACATGAGCTCTTACATTATCTATATGTTGGCACGTATGACGAAGTACAGAGGGATTTCTTACAAGGAACCTGTCGGTTGTGGCTCCCACCAGTTTAAAATATATGATGCCTATCCACAGTTGCATTTGGCGAGCACAACTCACTACAAGCGTGTTAACGATGCCTTCACCATGCATATTACGAGATTGCTTCAGGAGCGGTTACACCACAAGATCTCAAGGGATTGCCAAGAGCTGATTGAAAGGTATGGGTGCTGGTTCATACAGTTTCCAAAATTTTCTTACATTAGGCTGCAAGGTTTTTCATCGTACCCATATAGGCTGCCTAACTACCCAACAGATAGAGTTTTAATGCTAGAGATATCTAGGCAATTGCTTGCCTTTGATAAAATTCAAAAGAAGAAGGAGGGGGTAGTAGAATTTCCAATTGTCATGGGCAACTCGGATGAGGTGTGTCCTTCAATACAGGCAACCAGAGAGGCTGAAAGTGAATTTCAATTTTATCATTTCTCATACCACACCAGCCGACAGCACTACGACCCACATCATAACATCAAATGGGTACTGTTAGAAGAATTTAAACATAAGGCCACCATTGAGGACTATTGGGCTGATGCAGCTGATGAGATTGAAGTCAGGAAAAGTATGTTCTATCGGCTGCCGATTACTCTGATCAGGGAGTGTGAAGTTGTGCCGGTAACAGACCAGGTGAGTGAGGATATGGATGTTGTTCATCCGGATTATGTAGCTGTTAGAGACACTCCACTTCCACCTCCAGATTGGTCAGAACCTGAGATTGCTGATTTAGATACTCTTTCTATTCCTGTCCTGACATTCACTAGAGCATGGGTTGATAGGCGAGTAAGCAGATTGAAGAGTAGGTCAATTGCTTTGACTTACAACTTGATGGGAGATCACAGGACGCTCACCACTGGTAGAAAGAAGCAAATCACAAGAGGTCCAGAGTCCAGAAAGAAAGAGCTAGTTCGACAGGAGCCTACTCAGCCGGAACCTCCACGAGTCACAGTTGTATCACTATTGGAGACACGTTCTCCAAGTATACAGGAGCTCTCTCTATTTGCTGATCAGAGGAATGCACTAAATCAGGTGCAAGTGGTACAGGATAATATTCAGCCTCCAAGGAGAGAGTCGGTTGGCCAGAGCGTCAACGCACCTGTTAGGGCTAATCAGCAGGACGATGAGGGGACAATTACTAACCCTCAGTTTCAGTAGGAGTTAGAGGCGGCTTTGAATGATGATGATGATATAGTTTCAGGAGACACTCAGCCACTTGAGGACGATGAGCCTCGCCAGAATGATGAAGAGGTTGAGCAAGTTCGAGAAGTAGAGGCACAGGAACAGCAGCCCTTTGATGTACAACATGATGTGCCTGATTGGCTTAAGGACAGAATGAAAAGAAGCCCCAGCGAGCAAATTGATCCAGCAGTTGAGATGGAAGATTTTTTGAATAGGATCAGTGCACCTCCACAGAAGAAGAAGGCAAGAAAGTTTTCGAAGATATCCACTGAGGAAGATGGCTCTCGCACCCTTCATGTAGCTGTGCCACGAGTTGAGTGTGACCGAAATGAAGCAGTACCTGAAAATTATATGGTCACGACTTTGGATTTGGGACGCCCCACTTGTGGGCAGATTGTAGAGGAGTGTGATAACTCCTACCTTGCCGTCAAGGATAGGTTATTCAAGAAAGAAGGAAAATACAAAAGGTTGAAAAGAGAACACAAGGCTTTAATCAGATATGTGCAACAGTTGTCTCATCCTCAAGGGTAGGAGATTCCAGTTATAGAGCCTCCAGCAGAGATACCTAGAGAGTCGATTAGTGGCTTGATGAAGTTACGAAAAATGGCACCGGAAGCAGACAAGTGGGTCATAGGAGTTCGTGCCGAGACAGAGAAATTTATGGAGGACCTTGCTTTTGCTTTTTAGCAGGCCTTTAGTATTTTGACACGGATGGAGGCAGTGGATCATGCTTGGGGTGATGCTTCTATCTATCAAAGCAGAGTAATTCAACGTCTTGAGGCATTGAGACATGTTCTGTTGCGGTTGCTGATTGATGGAGGTGTCATTCAGGAGAATGACAGGTATGATTTCTCGAGATGGTATTCTTCAGCGATCACGGGACGTGATTTCTTCGACACAGCACAGGCAGATTCAGCCAGGATACATAAGGCTATGGCTAATATCATTGATGGAGTTCAGAACACTTTTGAGGCCATATTTGCTAGTCGGCTGAATCCAAATGAGATAAATGTTGATAATTTGAGGGGTAGGCTGGTACCTTTCTTTTCGGAGGTGAAGACTTTTACACAGGACGACTTTGAGAACACCTCCACTTTCTCCACCCTGATCCAGAATACTCAGGACTCCTTGATTGCTTGGATAAAATCTTGTGCAAGGCATGAGCATTCAGTCACAGTGTTAGAGTTTCAGCTAGATTGCATTCCACCTATTTCAGTTCAGGAGGTTGAGGCTGTACTTCGCAGATTCGTGGAGTTTGCAGCTAGAGAGAAGGCAAATGGGAATGCGCTACTGGACGAGGATCTTCTAGAAGACTAATTGTGGGCATTTATTGCCTTTACTATTTTTGGAGTGAATGGGAATCTTTGATTCATTTAATGTACCACTCCCTATTCTGGCAGTTTTTAGGGTTAGGGCTGAGGTGGCACGATTCTAGCCACTCTATTGATTGTAACCCTAGCCGTCTTTTGGACTGGGCTAGCTATATAAAGGGGGAGTCCCCCTCATTTGTAAGACATTAGAACAAGAGATTAGAGTCAGAATTGAGTTAGAGCTTAGAGATTAGAGAGTAGAGCATTGTAGACATTTTGCATATTGGAGAAGAAAGAAAGTTTTCCCTTTGAAAATTTTTGTGGAGATTGTTGTGTAACACTTTTCATGATAATAGATCTTTTCATTGATGGTGGAATTCGTCTTGTCATGAATGGCTAGCAAAGTCTCTTCTTCCTTTCGTATCCAAGTAGCGTAATTTTCATGCAAGTAGTTTACTTTGATGTGTGGTGTTTTATTGAGGTAGCTTCACTTTATTCCATACCACTCGCAACTTGTTGATGATAAGTTCGCCTTGCGTGGTCGACTGGAAATTATCTTAAGTTTAACTTCGATCGTGATTTGTATGCTTATATGCGTCGTTGTAATGGTGTACGTATGCTAAATCATAATTTGAACGTCTTTTGCTATCCCTTTGAAGATTGCACCAATTTTACCAAGGCTGTCCGATGCGAGGCTAGGTGAAATTTGGTTGAAGTCTGCCAAAACTGAGCTCGATATATCCTACATTTATAATAGAATACAAGTTTCTTAGGCCTTACACCCTTTTACTTTCCACATATTTCCGATTAGCTTTAGGTAAACGAACTATATTGCCAAATCATACACGCAAGAACCCCTTCAAAGCATACATCAACTGTTAACTGCAAGAACCCCGAACAATTGTGTAAGTCCCCTTGTAAGAACACAGCAATACACATCAACTAACTGAGGGTGTTCCAAGTATTTCGGAACCTTGGAGTTGAATGTGTGATCTATCTCGCAATCTTAGCACACGGAATACTTTGATCAAGAGAGAACGGAGTAGCCTTCGGACTATTTAGTTCTACTGTTTGGTGCGGTCACAAAAACCACGTCAACAGGAACTAGCGCTAGAAGGAGGGCCCCTTCCAAGAGTTTCTACAGTTAGCAATCATATTCAAATAAGAAGGGATTTTCATTCAAAGGAAATTCATTGGAGAAAGGAATTATCATGAGTAAAGATGGTGCTACCACATAGAGAGATATTTCTAGTGTTGCAGCCTAATTTGGGATTCGACGATGACCAAGAAGATATTCTTTCAGGACTGAACAATCTTGCTTGGAAGACAAAGGAGAGCTACGCTTAGTATATGAGAACGTGCTTCGTGTTGGAGGAAGAAGAAGAGAAGGCTATTAAAATTCAAGTTGCAATTGAAAGAAATTTGCTGAATCAGAGGCAACCACTCACTCCTCTTCCTCGCAAACAGTAATCAGATACATCCTGGATCGAATCAGTTGATTTTCACCTGATAAGTTGAAAAGAATTCTGAGGTCCGCGCCAAGTTCATCCAAGGACTTTGTGGAGTTAGAGTTGCCTACTCGAGCAAGGAGGAAGAAAGAAGTCCGTTCAAGTAAAGAAGTTGAGTCAAGCGAGGAAGTATTTTCAAACGAAGAAGTTCAGTCAAGTGAAGAAGGCGGAGAGGAGATTACAAGTTTGTTCCGAACTCCACCAAGCGTCTCAAGGTTTGCTCAACCAAAAGCAGTTCAAGTTTCTACGCCAGTCTTTGTTCAGCAACCAGTTTAGGCTACCACAACCCCAATAATTGTATATCAAAGGCGGCAGCCAATTCAAGCAATGGCTCAACCAGGAGGTCAACAAGGAGGCCAACTAGCTCCTAACGGTGCTACTTGGCTAGTCACTAATCCATCCCCTCTTGAGTTCACAGATTACCATGACATGCCGAAAAATTTGGAGCATTTCTGCACCAAGTATCAAGTCAATGATCTGAACCGTTCCGCTGAGGATCACATTAAGATGTTTGAAGATCATTTGTGAAATAGACAAATTGCATACGTAGATGTAGCTTGCAGACTGTTTCCATACTCCTTGGGAGAAGAAGCGCACTTTTGGTTTATACATTTGCCAGTTGGGTCTATAAGAACATGGGAGCAAATGAAAGAAGCTTTCATTGGAAAGTTTGGTATTCCGATTACCCCAGTAGAGCTCTTCCGCCAATTCATGGAAGTGAGAAGGCAAGACAAAGAGCCTATTCATGCCTTTAACAACAGATTCCAAAAGGCTCTTACAAGGCTACGCGTTCCATACATTGTTCCCGATGCTAGAGAAAATTATTATGCAGCCTTGGACCCATTAACTGCTATGTTTGTGAGACAAGCTCATCCCATTCCAGCGGATATGAACCAACCATATGCAAAGGTTGTGGAAGTGAGTCAGAATATGGGACAAAACATAACTGGGCCTTCTTTGTACACAGGCTTGACGACAACAAACAATCAAATGCAAAATCTTAGTCCGGCATGGAATCAGCATAATCCGGTGTTGAATCCAGTTCCGCAGCTAGCTTATCATGTTACACCACCATCTAATCAATTGGTTCTCCACCCTGGGGTACCTTTATCCCAGACTCCAGCTACACAGCCTGTCTACCTCCAGAATACAGTGCCGCCAGCAAGGGCACAAGAGGAAAAGGACGAAATGAAAGAATTGGTTGAACAAATGAAGAGGCTGTCATCTAAGGTAACTCACCTCAGAAATCAAAATAATCAAATGCAATCTATGTTGAAGAATTATTAGGCACATCCAGATGCCAATCGAGGATACCAGAATAATCCTCAACACCATCAAGATGCCCATCAAGGACATGGACATGACAACAGCCATGGGTATCGAAATAATAATCAAGGATATCAAAAGAGGTCCTGGAATACTGGACCTAACAACGGAGGAGTTCCATCACCGCTAGATAACCCGCCGCCTCCAGAGAACCGCCCCATGGACAAAGTATTTTTGGCAGAAGCTACTATGTCAGGATGGTGTCGACTTCATAACACAAGTCAGCACTCAGAATTACAGTGCCATGAATTCCAAATAGCAGCTGATATTTTCAAAGGAGAAGTAAAAAGCACAGAGGGTACTGAGAATCCTCCAACTACGGGATATGAGATTGTCCCAGTACAGAGATATGATCAGGCACTAATCCTAGAAAATGTCAATGTCGTGTCTGAATATCAAAGATATACGCCACCAGAAGTCAATCATGGATTTCCACCAGCATCGGCAAATGGTCCCGTGGAGGTGCCAGACGCTCAAGTTTATGAGGAAGCTCACGTTTATTAAGAGGCTCAAATGTATTCAAAAGCTCAGGATAGTTATTCAGAGGAGCCTCATGATCAAGGTTACTACATCTTCCCACCTCTCAACAATAGTGTTTTAGTTGAAGCAAGAAGAGAGGTGCAAGCGTTTCAGACTTCCGGAGGAGCAACGCCTAAAGTGTACCAGAGGACTTTTCATCAAAAAGAGCCTTTGACGTCCTCAATTCCTTCGAATAATTTTGCGACCCCGCCAAATCCAAATGCGAACAACAATCCAAATTTACCTCGGGATTCTCCAGAGTATAGACAACAGAATGTGATACAAAATAGAAATGGACAGCAGACTGTCCAGCAACCCATCCATGTGATGCAACGTCCGCAGAAAGACAATCTCCCAAGAGATGACATGAAGAGATTAAGTTCTTATGTGCTACATGAAGTGAAGAAGATAAAGGTCAGTCTTCCCTTATATGAGTTGATGAAGATCTCAGAAGTCAGAGATACGATCTTGGGAAGTTTATATGAGACGCCCGTGATGAAAAGCACATCCCAGGAAGCACCTAGTTCATCTAGAAATCCTCCAGTCAACACACAATCTCGTCCCGTGCAGAGCACGAACATGGTAGAAGAGGTGCCTCGCGCCATTCAACGCTTGGGAGACTCCACAACAATCCCAAGGTTTTGTGGGAATGGTACAAGGATCTTCAAGTGAACCTGAGAAGTCAAAAATTGAGGATAAAAGGAGAGTCAGATTCAATTTTTCCTACAGAGCAAAAGCAAGAGCAAACACAGAAGGTTGCCTAGAGCAATCAAGTCCCATTGGATAAAAGAGATGAAAAGAAGGGTGCTCCAGCAAATCAAAACAAGAAACCAGTGGTATTTTATCAGGGGAGAGATGAGCCCGCCCCGTTTTTAGTATCAGTTAGAATCTTTGGAAAATTATTGCACAATTGTTTGATTGATTCCGGCGCTTCGAGCAATGTCATGCCTCTGAAGGTGTGTCAAAGATTGGGTATAGTCCCGCTAAAAATGTCATGTCCCCGATTTTTGTGCTCTTTAGAAACATAATTAAATAATTAATCTTGCGATATCACATAATTGTAATTGTCCAAGACAATATTACAATTATAAAATCATCATGAATGTTATTATAATATAATAAACATTAAAGTATACAAAATGAATATAAAATAATATTATAATTATTGAACAATTATGATTATTATAGAATACAAAAAATACTAATAATGAAAATATAAAATATATATGTGTATACATCTTATATTTAATATTTGAATGTATATATTAAATATTACATATTACATTAATATATATATATAGATATACTAATAATAATTTAAAATAATTGACATTAAATAAATATTCAAAATGTTCGGATCTTATAGTTAAAATAATATAAGTAAAACAAATAATGGTGCGACCCCTTCCGAGTAGTCGCACCCTTTTGGAAAGCTATCGAATACTTAAGGGGATAGCGTTTTGGTTTTTCGGGATCATTAGAGAGAGATTTTTATCTGGTAGCATTAGAATCACTGGCATCGCTTGCTAAGGAAAAAGATATTCATTGTTTTAAGGGGACTGCCATTCAAAAGGGGAACAAGGTCTGCAACGCAGGCCCCAGCAACAGCCCAAAGTTGTGTTAAGTTTAGAAGGAGAAGAAGACATCGAATGGAGGAACAAAGGAATAGCTGGAGAAGGGAAGGAATAAGAAAGTAGAATATTTTCTGACAAGATTCTGAAAGGAACCATTTAATAAAGATTCTCAAAAAGTCTGATCATTAAGGAATTCAATGGCATCGTGGCAGGTGAAAGAGAGATATCTATAGATTTATCAGCGGTCAGTATGGTATGCCTTAATAAATTATAAAGAAAAGGTAATTTCTGTCATAGAATCAATTATCACAATTTATGCTGGAAAAATAAGTAAATGATAGTAAAGGAATAAATTAGGAATTTAGTAATAGTTGTATATATTTAACACATATATATAATAAATATAATCATAGCAAATATAATATGTTTTCTATATATAATTCATATGTTGATTTGGTAGTAATTGATGATTATATGTATATTGAATTTACATATATATATATATATAGGTTCATACAAGATGATTATTTATATATACATAGATATAGATAAATTTGATAATAAATAATATAACATGAGCAATGTATATATGTATATATGTGTGTATTCATATAGAAATAAGGATATATATATATATATATATATGTATTTTGAAGTCAATTAAAAGTGATGATATATACTTATCTATATATATATATATATATATGATTTTGTAAATAATGATTCTTGTAGCACTTATTGAGCATTATAAGTAATTCACTATGATTGTTAAATGGTATAAATAAGTTCCATCCATGGATTTTGATAGATGATTAATATTTAATGTATTTACGAAATACAGTATAGAAGAATCATTCACAATGAGTGATAAAGAGGAAATAAATAATCCTTTGACAAGAAAGAAACACCTATGTTATTTTTAAGTTGTTATTACTGAAATTTTATTTGGCACTAATGTTTCTAATGTCTCTTTGAGGAACACTTTGAAAGCGAGATTCGGGTTTAAGTGCTTCCACCAAAAGGGGACATTACAACAAACCACTAAGAAGGTGACTCAGCTGGACAAGACTGAGGTTCCAGTCATTGGAGAATTGAATAACATTCACATGCAGTTGTCAGCTGATCCCCGAATTCAGAGCTGTATTGACATATCAGTGGTCGATATACCAGATGGGTACGGCATGTTACTGAGTAGAGACTGGGCCAGAAAGTTAAATGGATATATTGCAACTGATTTCTCCCACATGTGGCTTCCATGGAAGGGAGTCCCAAATCAAATCAAGATTGAAAGTACACCGAGGCTCAAATTGATGATCACTGAGTATGGTGAGGATAATGAGATAATGTTTATAGAAACTGACTTAGGCTCATATAGGCCTGTCAAACAGGAAGTATTGATGCTGCAAAGCCCGAGTGAGGGAAAATGTTTTGAAGATGCCATGACCTCCACCGAAGTGTTGATTGAAAGTGACTCAAGTGATAGTGAAGGTGGAGGAACTTTTGAGAACTTTAGAGACTTCGTCCTGAACAGTGTAAAATAGGAAACGGAGTTAGGTAAAGATGCTTCCATCAAGAATTTGCTGCTCCCTAACTGGTGCAGAATACATGAAGCATTTCATTCCGAGATCACTTGTGCCATGTGCAAAGTGGCATTAGAGCAAGTTGCTAGGCTCGTCCAACAAACTTCACCGCAAGAAGAACATCAGAAGATGAATGAAGAGAACAGTGTTTTAATAGAGGAAATTGTAAAAGATGACCCAACTCAGTCTAAGATTGAAGAAAATGTTCCAGAGGTATGCAATCAAGAAGAAACACGTGTTCAGTCTCCCAGCACCCCTACAGAGAATCAAGTATGGACCTTGAGGTTTGATGGATCAAAGTCAAAGAAAGGAAATGGAGCAGGTTTCGAATTGGTTAGCCCGATAGGAGAAGCTTATTTGGGTGCTTACAGGCTCCAATTTTCATGCACCAATAACGTTACTGAGTATGAATCCTTGATCCACGGATTGCTCCTTGCAATTCAGAAGGGAGCCAAGATTGTACATGCCATTGGAGATTCTGACATCGTGGTCCGCCAAGTGAGAAAACAGTTCGCCTGCCACGACAAGAGATTGAACCACTATCGGAATAGAGTATGGGACTTGATAGAAAGCTTTGACGCATTCAATATAAAGCAAGTTTATAGATCCAAGAACACCATTGCAAACTCTTTGGCACAAGCTGCCAGTTCTTTGGAACCATTGGCAATGGAAGGGTTGAAGAAGTTCACAGTAGAGTTGGTTTCAACCCTAGCAATCCCTGATAACATAAAGAATTTCCAAGTGTTCGAGGACGATAAACAAATTTTAGATTTTCTCACAAGCTCAGGTGTGTTTGAAGCCCAAATCATAGATGAAGAAGAGACCGAAGAAGCTGAATACGACACAGAAGGGATTCTAAATTTGAAGACTAATGTCATTCCAAGAGGAATGGTTGAATTAGAGAGACTGTTTGATACTGATAAGTTGAGCAGAAATCAAAGCACTCAAGGCAACGACTGTGAAGCTGTCAATCTAGGAACAGATGAACAAGTGAAGAATGTTTTTATTGGAAAGGTTTGCACACCTGAAGAGAAGGAAGGCATCTTAAAGGTCATGAAAGAATTTCCAGAGGTGATAGCCTGGGGATACAAAGATCTCAAGACGTATGATACCTCACTGATTACACATACAATACCACTGAAGCTAGGCAGTAAGCCATTCAGGAAAAGGCAGAGGCCGGTAAATGCATTGCTAGAACCGTTAATTTATCAGGAAGTCAAGAAACTGCTTTCAGCTAGAATTATTTTCCCAGTAAGGCACTCCACGTGGGTCGCCAATCTTGTCCCGGTCAGAAAGAAGAATGGAGAGATAAGACTATGCGTAGACTTCTGCAATCTAAACAGGGCCTCTGAGAAAGATAATTATCCCTTGCCTTCGTTGGATGAAGTATTGCAAATAGTGAATGGTTCACAAATGATGTCCTTTTTGGACGGATATTCAGGCTACAATCAAGTGATGGTTGAACATAAAGATAGATTGAAGACAGCGTTCACCACTAAATGGGGAACCTTTGCATATAGAAGAATGCCTTTTGGCTTGATCAACGCAGGGGCCACTTTCCAACGAGCTATGTACATCGCCTTTCGAGATTTGGTCGGAAAGTGCATAATTATTTACATGGATGACTTGACCGTGTTCTCAAAGAAAAGAAGGGATCATGTTGAAGATTTAAGGAAGATTTTTCAGAGATGTAGAAGATTTGGTGTCTCTCTAAATGCTAAGAAATGTATATTTGGTGTCACAGAGGGTAAGTTACTGGGACACGTCATTTCAGAGAAGGGCATATCAATTGACAACGAGCGTATTGAAGCTATTTCAAGGATTGGTTTACCAGGAAGTCAAAAAGAGTTGAGATCATTCTTTGGCAAGATCAATTTTGTTAGAAAGTTTATAATTGGGTTTGCCGAGATAGTGAGACCATTAAATGAGATGCTGAAAAAGGATGCAAAGGTTGAATGGACCCCACAAACTAAAAGAGATTTTGATGAAATTAAGCAAGCTATAGTGGATGCTCCAGTACTTGTCAGCCCAGACTACACAAAGCCTATCTATCTATATTCATTTGCCTCAGAGCATACTTGTGCAGCAGTGTTGACCCAAAGAACAGAAGAAAAGGATGAGCATCCAATTGCTTTTATGAGTGCACCCTTGAAAGAAGCAGAGTTAAGATATCCAAGCATTGAAAAACAGGCATACGCTTTAGTGAAGGCTGTTAAGAAATTCAGACATTATATCCTGAGAAGCAAGGTCCATGCAATTGTGCCTGATGCTACAGTGAAAACTCTGCTAATGCAGAATGAGTTAGGAGAAAGAAGAGGTAAGTGGGTCACCACTTTGCAAGAGTATGATATAGAGATACAGCCTATGAAATTGGTCAGAGGACAAGCCTTGGCTCAAACGATCGCAATGGTCGGTCCAGAATTAGTTCAGCAGACGTATGTATTGGAGGAAGTATCTCCCGGAGAATGGTACGATGACACAGTTTATTATTTGCTGAATCACAGATGCCCTCGCCATTTGAATCCAGTTCAGTGGAGAGCATTGAGAATCAAAAGTCAGAGATTTATGCTTCAAGGATCAGTTCTTTACAGGAGGAATTATGAAGGAATTTATTTGAGATGTGTAGGAAAACAAGAAGCAAAACAGTTAATGGAACACTTCCATGAGAAGTTTGGAACCGGGCACGGAGGAAGTTTAGCCACAGCTCATCAAATCCTGAGACCTGGATATTATTGGCCCACACTCTTTAAAGACACATATGAGCATGTGAAGGCTTGTCACGTCTGTCAGACAGTGGCAAATAGAGGAAGGCATCCCACTATGCCATTGCAACCAGTGACTGAAGTGAGACCTTTTGCAAAGTGGGGATTAGATTTCATTGGGACAATCAATCCGCCATCATCAGGACAACACAGATATATTTTGACAGCAACAGACTACTGCACCAAATGGATGGAAGCTCAGGCCTTGAAGCAGTGCACGTCAGATGTGGTTATTAGGTTTCTTGAGGAGAACATTGTGACCAGATTTGGATGCCCTCATGTCCTAGTCAGCGATAACGGTTCAGCTTTCTCATCACTAAAGTTTTCCAATTGGGCTTTTGAGTATGGAATCACATTGAAGTTTTCCTCCAATTATTATCCGCAGGGGAATGGACTAGCGGAGTCCACGAACAAGAATTTGTTGAATGCCATTAAGAAGTTACTGGATAAGAATCCAAAAGATTGGCACACACAGTTGAGGTTTGCTCTATGGGCAGACAAAATTAGAACAAAGAGTTCCTTGGGGACATCACCATACCACTTGGTCTACGGACAAGATCCAGTTTTTCCAGTTCAGCTGAGGATACCAACTCTCCAGTTCATTCAGGAATAACTCCAAGGAGAGGATCAAGTTCAAACAAGACTGTCTCAGTTGATGCATTTAGAGGAGAAAAGAGATGAAGCCCTTGAAAATTTGGCAAAACATCAAGCAGTGGTGAAGAGATGGTTCGATAAACAAGCTAAGATCAAGTCGTTCAGGATTTCTGACTTGGTTTTATATTGGGACAAGGCCCACGAGAAGAAAGGGGATCACGACAAGTTCGATAAGTTATGGTTGGGCCCATATCAGATTTCTGAAATCCTTGGAGATAATGCATTTAGATTGTGTACGTTGACAGGAGAGGATGTCTCGTTGCCCGTCAACGGACGGTTCCTCAAACATTATTTCCATTCCTAGGTTCTCTCCGAGAGCCTGCTTGTAACATAGTTAGATTAGGGTTTGCTTTCCCATTCTTTTGCTTTCTGTTTGCTTTCCTGTTTTCCTTTATTTTGGTTTTGGTTTGTTGCCCTTGGGGTTTTTGGTTTGGCATTTTTGTCCCTTGAGTTTTCCGCTCAAGTGGTTTTGGTTTGGAATGGGCAAGGATTTTAGGGTTTCCCATTGCGAAGGTGGTGATGATGGATTTAATCCTCACAACGTGGTTTCTTTCCAATGGAATTTGCATAGATTTTTGAAAAGACTAAGGTTGTTTTCCTCTTGTCATCATCCAGTTTGGATTAAACTCGTCTTGGGAGGTTAACCCGTTATTGTGTCTCAACACACGAGTCTAAAGGCCTTTAAATATCTTACCTATCTCCATTATGAGTCATTTTGGTTTCTTAGGAGAGGTCTTGGCAGGTGAAAATCTTACGTCTTACTTCAGTGCCACTACAATTCTCAAACCCATTGGAAGCTTCATTGCTTGCCAGCCATTTGAGGAATTGACGGAGAAATCAAATGAAGAAAGAAAAATGTGCTTGAAAGAAATATCTAAAAAAAATAAAAATAAAAATAAATGAAAGAAAAATATTATGAAATGTTGGTTTTGGGAACATACGAGTAACTCCACCAAGGCTATGGACGCCTGGCTGGCAGTGGAGCAATATTCGTGAGAATTGTAGTGATAACCTCGTCGAGACTATAGACGCCTGGCTGGCAGCGAGGCAATGTCCAGGATGCTTTCGAAGTTAAGATATTTATATAACCTGCTGCGGCCGATTTCGGAAGTCGAGATGGTTTAGAGATGGAACGAATGCACACACTCACAAGGTTTTAGATGAAAGTGTTCTGATCCAATATCGTATTTTTCTCCCCTTTTGAGTAAGTGTCCTTTCTATATGATGGTTTCAGAAAGATTAATCGAAGTTCAATTCTTAAAGTGTTTTTCAACACTTTCCCGTGCAGTCGCCAGATGTTGTGACCTTTTCACACATCGCCCCATTCAAGATGGGGACCCCCTAATTTTTGCTCCATTCTGGTCTTTTGGCTTGGGTTTTTCTCTCTCTCTCCTTCTCTGTCTCTTTTCTGATGTCTGCCCTTCGAGGATTGTGCCCGTCTCTAAGTTTAAGCACGAAATTGACTAAGTCTGAAAATTAGGGTTTCATCTTTCCTAGTCAGTCTGAGGTCGAACAAAGTGAACAAATTGAAAATTGAGACTAACATTGTTGTCAGTATGCTTCCCGCAGGCTCTTAGCAAATTTTCATCAGATTCTGGGGTACTTACTATTTTTAGTAAATATGAAATTGTAGGCAATTTGTCAGCATTTTTGAGATTCCTATAGTCACACGGCATTCAGAGCACTTTAGGCTACTCGCATGCAAAATTTGGGCGAAAACAGACAACTTACAATTTTTAGCAGTCAAGTTTCCGGAGCAAATTTCAGGGTTCAAATGCAGAGTTTTCCTTTGCATGTCTGGATATTCCTTCTGGGTTTTTCGAGACCTTCGCGATGATATAACATGCAAAACGAGACAACCACTTTCAGAATTCAGCCTTCGGAGGTTATTTTTAGGGTTTGCATGTCAGGGTTTCTTTTGCATGTCGGATGATTCCTGATGGGTTTTTCGAGAGCTTCGCGATGGTGTGACATGCAAATGAAGATAACCACTTAGTAAGGAACTTGCTATTTTTAGCAAATGTCCCGGCAGCCGCTTCCTAGCAGTTCAGAATCACGAGCTAATCGCAGTGCCACAGAAACGAGAGCAAACAAAAATCGTTTGATATGCATGCAGAGCGAATTAGGGTTTCCAGCTTCCGGACCCAAAAAGAGCGGTCAAAAGTTAGAATTTTCGAAAACCGGTGTAAACCACCGCGATCAGCATCCTTCAGGCTATCTGCTAGTAAAATTTCAAGTCAAACGGAGCACTTACTATTTATAGTAAGTCAATTTGGAAACAGGCTAAAAATAGTAAGTCAGGCGCATGTGGTGATATCAACAGTAAGGTCACGTGGTGAGGAGCACCTCATTCAAATTTCAAGTTAATCGGAGCAGTGGAGCTATCATAAACAAGATGTTACTATTTATAGTAAACCACCTTCAGAAATGGGCTAAAAATAGCAGGTCAGCTAAAGATGGCAGTGTCGACAGAACGACAAGATCATGAGGATGCAGTGTGTAAAATTTCAAGTCGTTCTGAGCTTCAGAGATGCAAATTCAGAGGACTTACTATAAATAGCAGGGCATGAGGGCTGGCAAAAAATGAAGAAAAATTTTCTAAGTCGGGAACTTCATCCAGTAGACATGGAAAAATGCGCCCAGTAGTTGAGGAGGCATGAAAATTTCTAAGAACAAGCTTGTCCTTCACCTGGGCTAAAATGCGCCCAAGGATAAGAAAGTCAAAGAAAGTCAACAATTTTTATCCTGAAGGCATGGCAAAATGCGCCCAAGGGAAAATGAAGGAAAGTTAAAAAATTGTCTAAGTGTAGATATCCGCCACCACCTTCAAAATGCGCCCAAATTGCAAGTTCATCCTCTTCACAGGCTAAAATGCGCCCAAAGCAAATGGGTCAAAAGGAAGTCAAACGAGTTCATCCTCCTCAAGGGGTGAAATGCGCCCAAACAAGGTCAAGTGAAGATGAAAAAGAGGAAGTTGAAGTGTCACTCCAAGGCGTGGTAAGAAGTTCATCCATCAGCTATGTCCAAATGCGCCCAAGAGGAAAATGGGTCAACAAGTCAAAGTTCTTATCCTTCTCCTACATAAAAATGCGCTCAAGTTAGAAGAGAGTCAAAAAGGTCAAAGGAATTCATCCTCCTCACCCACCTAAATGCGCCCAAATGAGGTCAAGTAAGGACAAAATAATGGAATGTGAAAGGTCGTCCCTCTTGCATGTCTAAATGCGCCTAGATTGAGGTGTAAAAGTGAATGTATGGTGGTAAGTGAGGTAAGAGATACTTCAAAGCATGGTAAAAGGTGGTGAATGCTAGGCGTTATCCCTCTTCAATCCTCAAATGCGCCTAAGATGGTAAGTATTGGAGAAAATTTCTAAGGCGTGGTGAAGTGATATGTGTGAGGTGGTAAGTATTGAAGATAATATGCTAAGGCGTGATTTTAAATCCCCTCTTCAAGTGTTATGCGCCTAAAGGATGAACTAAAATGTGAAGTGAGGCAACTTGCTAGGTGAAAAAAAAATAAAAAAAATTCAAAAGGCAAGGATGAATATTCCCCTTCACACACTTAAAACGCCTAAGATGTTGAGTAATAAAAATAAAAAATAAAATATTGCCAAGGCGTTGGGACTTCAAATAAATATTTATTTTTTTACAAGTGTGAAGTGGTGAGTGAAAGATAAAGTGTGCCAGACACCCCCATGAATAATTTTTTTTTTTTAAGTGAAGTGGTGTTTTTCTCACAGGCAAGATTGAATGAAATTTTTGAAGGCAAAAAAAAAATTTCCAAGGCAAAATTTTCCCAAGAGATGACTTCAAATATTTTCTAAGGCAAAAATATTCTCTCCCTTAGAAAATACGCCTAGAGCTCAAGGTGGTGAAATTTTCTTTCGTGAAGCACGAGCAAATTTTCTCAGTGATGAAGTCAGAATGATGATAATGCAGGATAAATTCAAGTTGTTCAAGTTGGAGCAACACAGGATGATCATAGGCGAAGAATGGATTTAAATTTGATAAAATAATATTTTCTAAGGTTCAAAATTGAAAAAATTAAATGAACCCGTTCGTTGGGTACCCATGGATTCGAAGCATTCTGGAGAGAATTTTCTTCTGGGTACTGAACATTTGCGATGATTGATGGATTTCCAAGTCTTCCGCACTTCGCCAACACTTTTTCCGTGAGTTTCGTGTACATTTTGTAATTATTTGTTTGATTTACTATCGCTTATGTTAGCAGTAAGAAGGGCGCCTCCCCTTTCCGAGAGGAGAGATTCACATCTCACATAGTTTTGGCTGAAGTCCAAGTTGTGTAATCTATCGAAAAGTTGATTACATAATTTTCACCCGACATAATGGAGTGCGCCAATTATTATGAGAAGGAGCACAGATCGATCATGTCACCAGATGGCCAAGTTCTAGCCAATCTTACTCCCGCTGCCATTGGTGAAGCTTTCGGGATCCCAGTGCGCAGGAGCATGATTTACAAATCCAGAGAGCGGGCTGAGCGAATGTATGCTTCTGCATTCAAGAGATGCACGGAGACAATTAACACTCATTGGATGAGCACTCCCAAGCCTTCTCGAACGAAGCTGCCGAAGCAAATCATTGCGGAGGACTTGAAGCAAGAATATTGTGACCTCATTATGATGTTGAGCAGAGTTGGTGGATGCGCACAATCATTTATTTTTGAGCCTTGGATGTTTTATTACATCAACCTCGTGCTGGAAGGAAAAGACTATGTCAATTGGGCCGAGATGATCAGTGATAATTTACATGAGCAACTCCTGAGCCTGAGAAGAACGAAGACATTCTACATGAGCTCTTACATTATCTATATGTTGGCACGTATGACAAAGTACAAAGGGATTTCTTACAAGGAACCTGTCGATTGTGGCTCCCACCAGTTTAAAATATATGATGCATGTCCACAGTTGCATTTGGCGAGCACAACTCACTACAAGCGTGTCAACGATGCCTTCACCATGCATATTACGAGATTGCTTCAGGAGCGGTTACACCACAGGATCTCGAGGGATGCCCAAGAGCTGATTGAAAGGTATGGGTGCTGGTTCATACAGTTTCCAAAATTTTCTTACATTAGGCTGCAAGGTTTTTCATCGTACCCATATAGGCTGCCTAAGTACCCAACAAATAAAGTTTTAATGCTAGAGATATCTAGGCAATTGCTTGCCTTTGATAAAATTCAAAAGAAGAAGGAGGGGGGAGTAGAATTTCCAATTGTCATGGGCAACTCGGATGAGGTGTGTCCTTCAATACAGGCAGCCAGAGAGGCTGAAAGTGAACTTCAATTTTATCATTTCTCATACCACACCAGCCGACAGCACTACGACCCACATCATAACATCAAATGGGTACTGTCAGAAGAATTTAAACATAAGGCCACCATTGAGGACTATTGGGCTGGTGCAGCTGATGAGATTGAAGTCAGGAAAAGAATGTTCTCTCGGCTGCCGATTACTCTGATCAGGGAGTGTGAAGTTGTGCCGGTTCCAGACCAGGTGAATGAGGATATGGATGTTATTCATCCGGATTATGCAGCTGTTAGAGACACTCCACTTCCACCTCCAGATTGGTCAGAACCTGAGATTGCTAATTTAGATACTCTTTCTATTCCTGTCCTGACATTCACTAGAGCATGGGTTGATAGGCAAGTAAGCAGATTGAAGAGTAGGTCAATTGCTTTGACTTACAACTTGATGGGAGATCACAGGACGCCCACCACTGGCAGAAAGAAGCAGATCACAAGAGGTCCAGAGTCCAGAAAGAAAGAGCTAGTTCGACAAGAGCCTACTCAGCTAGAACCTCCACGAGTCACAGTTGTATCACCATTGGAGACACGTTCTCCAAGTATATAGAAGGTCTCTTTATTTGCTGATCAGAGGAATGCACTGAATCAAGTGCAAGTGGTACAGGATAATATTCAGCCTCCAAGGAGAGATTCGGTTGGCCAGAGCGTCAACGCACCTGTTAGGGCTGATCAGCAAGACGATGAGGGGACAATTACTAACCCTCAGTTTCAGCAGGAGTTAGAGGCGGCTTTGAATGATGATGATGATATAGTTTCAGGAGACACTCAGCCACTTGAGGACGATGAGCCTCGCCAGAATGATGAAGAGGTTGAGCAAGTTCGAGAAGTAGAGGCATAGGAACAGCAGCCCTTTGATATATAGTATGATGTGCCTGATTGGCTTAAGGATAGAATGAGAAGAAGCCCCAGCGAGGAAATTGATCCAGCAGTTGAGATGGAAGATTTTTTGAACGGGATCAGTGCACCTCCACAGAAGAAGGCAAGAAAGTTTTCGAAGATATCCACTGAGGAAGATGGCTCTCGCACCCTTCATGTAGCTGTGCCACGAGTTGAGTGTGACCGAAATGAAGCAGTACCTGAAAATTATATGGTCACGACTTTGGATTTGGGACGCCCCACTGGTGCGCAGATTGTAGAGGAGTGTGATAACTCCTACCTTGCCCTCAAGGATAGGTTATTCAAGAAAGAAGGAAAATACAAAAGGTTGAAAGGAGAACACAAGGCTTTAATCAGATATGTGCAACAGTTGTCTCGTCCTCGAGGGCAGGAGATTCCAGTTATAGAGCCTCCAGCAGAGATACCTAGAGAGTCGATCAGTGGCCTGATGGAGTTAGGAAAAATGGCACAGGAAGCAGACAAGTGGGTCATAGGAGTTCGTGCCGAGACAGAGAAATTTATGGAGGACCTTGCTTTTGCTTTTCAGCAGGCCTCTAGTATTTTGACATGGATGGAGGCAGTGGATCATGCTTGGGGTGATGCTTCTATCTATCAGAGCAGAGTAATTCAGCGTCTTGAGGCATTGAGACATGTTCCGTTGCGGTTGCTGATTGATGGAGGTGTCATTCAGGAGAATGACAGGTATGATTTCTCGAGATGGTATTCTTCAGTGATCACGAGACGTGGTTTCTTCGACACAGCACAGGCAGATTCAGCCAGGATACATAAGGCTATGGCTAATATCATTGATGGAGTTCAGAACACTTTTGAGGCCATATTTTCTAGTCGGCTGAATCCAGATGAGATAAATGTTGATAATTTGAGGGGTAGGCTGGTACCTTTCTTTTCGGAGGTGAAGACTTTTACACAGGATGACTTTGAGAACACCTCCACTTTCTCCACCCTGATCCAGAATACGCAGGACTCCTTGATTGCTTGGAGAAAATCTTGTGCAAGGCATGAGCATTCAGTCACAGTGTTAGAGTTTCAGCTAGATTGCATTCCACCTATTTCAGTTCAGGAGGTTGAGGCTGTACTTCGCAGATTCGTGGAGTTTGCAGCCAGAGAGAAGGAAATGGGAATGCGCTACTGGACGAGGATCTTCTAGAAGACTGATTGTGGGCATTTATTGCCTTTACTATTTTGGGAGTGAGTGGGAATCTTTGATTCATTTAATGTACCACTCCCTATTCTGGCAGTTTTTAGGGTTAGGGCTGAGGTGATAGAATTCTAGCCACTCTATTGATTGTAACCCTAGTCGTCTTTTGGACTAGGCTAGCTATATAAAGGGGGAGTCCCCCTCATTTGTAAGACATTAGAACAGGAGATTAGAGTCAGAATTGAGCTAGAGCTTAGAGATTAGAGAGTAGAGCATTGTAGATATTTTGCATATTGGAGAAGAAAGAAAGTTTTCCCTTTGAAAACTTTTGTGGAGATTGTTGTGTAACACTTTTCATGATAATAGATCTTTTCATTGATGGTGGAATTCGTCTTGTCATGAATGGCTAGCAAAGTCTCTTCTTCCTTTCGTATCCAAGTAGCGTAATTTTCATGCAAGTAGTTTACTTTGATGTGTGGTGTTTTATTGAGGTAGCTTCACTTTATTCCATACCACTCGCAACTTGTTGATGATAAGTTCGCCTTGCGTGGTCGACTGAAAATTATCTTAAGTTTAACTTCGATTGTGATTTGTATGCTTATATGCGTCATTGTGATGGTGTACGTATGCTAAATCATAATTTGAACATCTTTTGCTATCCCTTTGAAGATTGCACCAATTTTACCGAGGCTGTCCGATGCGAGGCTAGGTGAAATTTGGTTGAAGTCTGCCAAAACTGAGCTCCATATATCCTGCATTTAGAATAGAATACAAGTTTCTTAGGCCTTACAGCCTTTTACTTTCCGCATATTTTCGATTAGCTTTAGGTAAACGAACTATATTGCCAAATCATACACGCAAGAACCCCTTCAAAGCATACATCGACTGTTAACTGCAAGAACCCCAAACAATTGTGTAAGTCCCCTCGTAAGAACACAGCAATACACATCAACTAACTGAGGGTGTTCCAAGTATTTCGGAACCTTGGAGTTGAACGTGTGATCTATCTTGCAATCTTAGCACACGGAATACTTTGATCAAGAGAGAACGGAGTAGCCTTCGGACTATTTTGTTCTGCTGTTTGGTGCAGTCACAAAAACCACATCAACAGTGCCCCGTTTCAAAATGATTTCCTCATAACCACACATGCATCCCACATTGCCAATTGGAGAATTAACAAGCATAGGAGAAATTCAAATAGAAAGAAATGGGAAAAGACTCCTTTATGACAAGTTCAACTTGATTCCATATTCCAAAATGAAAAGGTAGTGGATTGATTGGGAGCAAATGAATGGATTAAACCTGACACAGATTTAGTCTGAATATATGGAAGACAGAATTTATAAAGTCTCCTATATACTAAATATCCCACAATCCATTAGGGAGAACAAGTTATTCTCATACTAACAATACTCAGGTAACACTACCACAAACATTTTAGTAGTTACAAAGTGCTTGCAAATTTGAATTAAAATTATAAAATTTAATGTGGACCCAATAACTCCACAATTATGCGGTTGCTAGAAAGGTAAATAGAGAGGCCAAATGGTTTCCACCCGATTGATTCAATGGATACTCAACATAGATAGGACCTCAAAAGGAAATCTTAAGATTGCTAGAGATTATGGAAGTCTATAGTGTTGCTATGTGGAGGAATAATGCTCCAAGTGTTTGCCCAAGACATTAATGGACTAACACAGGACAAACATTTTTTTTGCAATACAAATGCACCACATTGCACTTCTGCACACACAAGGTGTCATGACACGACACAACAATACACCTAGCACACAAACTAATGCACTTAGCATGATGATGCAATGAAAGACTTAATCAAACACAAGTCAAGTCACTATGATGAACTCAACAAAACAAAAGCAAACCTACAAGTGCTTGAACATCAAAGTCCAACCTACAGTTTTGCAACATGCCAAATGCAAACGAGACACCAAACCTTAAAGGCCTGAAATTTGGACTTTGAAATTGAACTTGCATTTTGCACTTGCAAAATTCAATTGACACTTTGAACTACAAGGGCTGGAGATTTGAACTTTGGAGTTTGAATTATATTTTGCAACTTGCAAAATGCAATCAAAATTCAAAACTCTGTACTCCAAGGGTTTGGACTTCAATTGCATTATGGAAGTCCATAGTGTTTCTATGTGGAGGTGCAATGCCCCAAGCATTTTCCCATAACATTAATGGACAAAAACAAGACAAACAATTTTTTCATGATATAGATGCATCACTAAACGTGTTGCATTACACTTCTACGCACAAGGTGTCGTGACATGACACAACATTGCAACTAGCATGCACACCAATGCACTCAACATGACGATGCAACGAAAGACTTAATCAAACTTGATTCAAGTCACTATGACAAACTCAAGAAAATAGGAGCAAACATAAAATTGCTTGAACTTTGGAGTCCAACCTATGTTTTTGCAACATGCAAAATGCAAACGAGACACCAAGCCATAAAGGCCTGAAATTCAGACTTTGGAATTTGACTTGCATTTTGCAAGTGCAAACTACAACAGAAATTCCAAACTCCAAGGGCCGAAAATTCAAACTTCAAAGTTCAAATTATATTTTGTAAGTTGCAAAATGCACTCAAAAATCTAAACTCCAAGGGTTGAAACCTCAATTGCAGCTAAACTTCTAAGTCCAAATTTCACTTTTTCAAGGTTTGGTGCTTCACTTGCGTTCTGTGTTGCAAAACAAAGGTTGGATTCCAAGTCTAGGATTGCTCATGTTTTCTTGAGATTGACTCAATGAATTGACCCATGTCCAATTAAGTCTCCCACTTGTGTCACCATGCTAAGTGCATCGGTGTGTGTGCCAAGTATGTCATTGTGTCATTTCATGACACCTTGTGTGTGTAGAAGTACAATGCAACATGTTTAGTGCCACATTTATATCACAAAAATTGTGTTCATCTTATTTTTGTCCATTAATGTCTTGGGTGAAAGCTTGGGGCATTACATGAGGGACTTATTGTGTAGTCCAATAATGTGGCATTATTTTAATGGGGTCTAACTCAAAGAATCTTGCTGCCTATACCTACAAGAAATAAGAAATTTGAACACTGACAATTGGAAGACTAAGAAATTAGTTACTTAAATACAAGAACTTCTAATTTGTCTTTGAGACCTAGAGAAAACATCTATTGAGGATTGTAGAGCTTAGGTTGAAGCTATGGTACAAACTAAAAAGTATTGGTTGGAAGAAAGGCATGAACTGAGAAGATAATGGATAAGATGAGCCATGTGAATGTAATGATGAGGGGAGGCCAACATGGGAAGGGGAAAAGCTTTTTTCTTTCTATAGCTGAGCTATAACTAAGGTCTCCTTTGTTGGATTTTTAGTTTAGGGTGGGGCACTCATCTTATTTCTTTCCCACAAATTTCATTTTGTTTGTTTTTAATAACTTTTTAATTCACAAATACAAATCAAAGTTGAAAAGACAAGAAAGGGATATAAATCCACCATAGTCTTTATCCTTTAAAAGAGATGTTAAGATTACAAGTGGCATATGCCTTCAATTTTTAATTCTTAATTGTTGTTCTTCTATCTATATTTACTTTCTACTCCATTTCACTAAGTTGATTTTTGAGAATATTATTTTGTATGATGAGGAGAGGAATCCTGAGATGCATTTAGTGTGGCCCCTGTCTATTTTAAGGAGATGGAAAAGTGGAATGCATGTAAATCCCCATAAAGGAACACAAGAGGATCTTTCAGCAGATTAGGTGAGAGAAAAAATAAAATCCAACAAAGAATGGTTGAAAGAGTTGAAACAACTGAGTTACGTGGTAAACAGGCTGCTACAGCAGCTGGTGACTTGTATGCCAGCAAGATGGAGCAGATCCACATAGATCAAAATGGCATCCCAATGAGAATAAACAATGTTCTTTTTCCAAGGAAGTCATTATCAACAAAATCACCAAACATATATATGGTTGTGGGGAACAAATGTTAGTTGGAAGGCATAACTAACACCTATAATATATTAACAATGGATGCTTACAAGGGTCTAAAGCATTGCCTGATGGGTGAGAAATCTTGAAATTTTGAGAGGTATTAGGACTAAACTTCATGAGGCCAAAAATTCCATCATTGAAAGAGTCAAGCATGAGATCTTAGACGTAGGTCTTTTCCTACAATCATCCCTAATTGAGTTACACAGGCTAAGGTAAACAGATTTCTTCTAATATCACCCTTGTAATGCCCACTACTTGAGAGGCTATGAATAGGCCTTGAATGTGGATCATGAGAAAAATTGAAAATAGATTGTGTGTCTAATGAAATAGTTTGGTGATAACAAACTTTGAGTGAAAACCCATTCAAGTAGGGCAAACCCTCTTACCAAGAACACAAAGGTGAAGGAATTGGGCTTTAACAGACCGCTTTTTCTCATTTGTGATTGGAGATCTCACCAAGTTAGGTGACCACATCTATTCTTGGTGCAGCAAATGCAGTAGCACACACTAGCTGTGTCTATCCATGGTGACAACTAAAGAAGCCTACCAAGTGATTCGATAGTCAAACTCAAACGTACTAAAAAAAGGGTGCAAGTGTTTGAACCCTAAGCATTGCTAGCTCAAAACCTCTTTCACCATGGTAATTACGAAAACTAAGATGTTGGAGGAATACAATGCTATTTTCATTAGGACCTTGACAAAAGCTAATGAAAAAAAAATGAAACTCATATAAAGCTCAAATGGGATGTCATGGCTAGGAATACAAAATCTAGGCACTAGAAGCTTTATGATGAGTGTGGAGAGGCATGGGCACAAACTGATTGATTTGTTGCCACCATGGGAGGACTTTTAAAGGTTGTCTACTTGTGGTGCATCGAACCATTGCTAAATCTTTTAAGACCCTTAGGTGGTTAGCTGATGATGTCCCCCATACATTGAACAAAGAGAATTTTAAAAAAAGGCTAGTTTATTGGGTGCTAACAGTTAGCCAAACAACTGCTAATGAATAATGATGATAATAATTGAAGAGATATGTTGGCCCCTTGCAGTAATTGAAGCCTGAAGATACTCCAGGAGAGATTTTGAAAAGCAGTTTAGGAATTTAATTGCTTGTTGATCTTGGACATCATACTGGTTGGAGTGCAATTTAGGAGAAATTTTCCTTTTATTGTTTGCCTATGGTAGTGGAGGTACCATTTTAGAATTTTCTTTTAAATTATTGTATTGTTAACAACAGTATAGCTGTTAGGACTAACTGCAATTTGCAGAATTACAAAATACTCATACAGTACTTAACTTATGAAAAGACAGTAATCATTCCTACCATGATATAATTTTTTTAATAATAGAAGAAAAACCAAAGAAAAAACCCAAAGTTAAGAGTAGCCCAGCCCTAGGTCACACTGGTTTCAACTAGCAGCACAGTTTTTTTGTGAAAGTGTTATTTTCTCAAAAAAAAAAAACACCCCACATTGAAAAACTCACAAGTTATTAATAACTCACAAGCTATTGAATATCCTGCAACTTTTTCCCAGATTATTGAAAAAACCATCCACCGTTGCCTATTTAGCCTGTAATTTTCATTAACCATGGTTTTATCAGTTTTTCACTTTCAGTCCAGAATCAAACTATTTCAGAATTCAGGTGAACAAAGGAATCTGCCAATCGAAGTTTTCAAAGGATGGTTGTCATTAGCAAATCAGGGCACGCCTCAGTCATTCTTTTTTCTCTTTCATTTTTTATGTATAATAATAAATTAGGATAGTATTTAACAAATTCTATTTTTATGTCTTATGACGTATTTTTGTTTCTCTTTCTATGATATTTGGCATGACTAATAATATAAACAAAAATCTATATTTTTAAAATATTTCATCTTTTTTAATTTGCCATAGTTTTACATGTCTTTCCCATTTTAAACCAGAATAATCAAATTCCATTTACACTTTCAGTCTCCCATAACACTAACACGTAAATGGAATGTCACTACAGTTTTAATATTCTTAATATTGTTCAATCTTATTTTCTCCGTGGACTATCTAGGAGTTCCATGACATGCTTGGGCACTTTACTACACAGAGGAACAAGACCCTCTGCAATTGAGAGTACTGATTCTTCTTTCTAACATATCCTCTCAAGCCATAGTTCTTTGCTTGGAGCTCCTGAGCAGAATCCAATACCATGTTATTTTTTATGGACAATCTAAGAATTGAACCTAGCAACCCCATTAGTATGTTGGGGCACTCTGCCACTGGGCTGTCAACCTCTTGGTGGTTCAGGGTATAGATTGTTCTTTCAAATATCACACCTCAAGGCATAATTATTTGCTTGAAGCTCCTATTGTTGTTCTGATGCTCTATTATTTTCCAAGGACCAACTAAAACTGAACCTAGGTTATCACATTAGCATGTTAGGGTACTCAAGGGCTGAAATACCATCTTCTTTGGGATCGGGAGTTCAGAGCGCTCTCTCCCATAGAGAAAATATATGCCAATTTTTACTCTCTAAAAATAATAAAGAATTGAATAGTAATTTAATTTCATTATTTGTAACCTTCACAGAATAGCATCAATGCCATAATTATAGTGCAACTAGTTCAAATCAAGCCATAAGAAAAATTCAGCATGGTATGATTTGTTGCCTGTATTGATTGAAGTCAGCAGTTATGGCTGCTATTGCTGCTTCTTTAAATTCAGTTGGAGTTGGAAAGTCCGGGAAACCTACAAAACAACAATACAATAATTTAAATTTCAGATAATAGTTTTAATTCAAAAACTCAAACACGAAGATGCTATTCAGTATTTACAATAGAATTGTGGCCAGCAACCATTAAGGCCAAAGTTATAGGCTAAGAGAAACATACACTAGTTATAATAAAATTGAAAGCGGCATATGTAGTTTCAGTGTTGTGAGGTTTCCAGAGTCCATAACAGCAGTGAAAACGTTTCTGGAAAGACCTACAACTAAGAAAGTCTGAGATCTAGCCCTGTAATCTAACAAATAATCACACATGATGATCCAAAACCTAGATGTTTTCAAAATCTCCACAGCTAAGATGGACGTCCAATTTGATATCTGAGATCCATTAGCAGGCCGCAAGAGGATTCTTTCCCAATTACCTCAAATACTAATTAAATTTTCAAGCTCATGAATAAACCTACCCTTGTCAATTGCATTAAAACATTGCTAGTAAGAAGTAATAAATACCTTCGGCGAGGCTGATGGCATTGTAACGCTGGGCACGATGAGATAACTCCTGAATAGGCGAGGATTTTAACGTTAATGATCGCTTTGATAACTTCCTCTCCATTTTTCTCCTGCTTTTGGTTGTTATCTTCTACTCTCTTCATTTGAATTCTTTTGTTGTTATTCTTCTGTAAATCTGTCCGTTGGTTTGGTGTTATCCCAATTTGAATATCTTAAGCACTCTTCAAATTGATTGACCAAATAATAATTGAAAAGCGGCAGATTTAAAAAAAAAACATCATTTCATTTGAATTCTTTTTAAATTCATTAAATTAAAAGCCGTGGAAAATCATTTAGTACTGAATAAATAAAAATAATAATAAACATAAATTTCATGCAAGGGTTAACTTTGTACAGGTAAACCAAAAAAATCACATGAGTGTGTTTATGTGAGGGTGTTAAAAGTTATTTTTTATTTTTCAAGTTTATATTTTTGGTGTAAATATGTGTTGTGATTATATGATTTGTTAAAATAGTTATAGATTGTAAATAATGCATATCTTTAATAAAATAAAATAAAAAAATTCAATTCATTTAATGAATTGGATTCTCTATTAATTTAGAATGTAAAGATGAATTTTGATGGTGCATCTAGAATTAATATGGTTCTTATTAATTTTAGGATTATTTTTTTTGACAAGTGGCAATTTTATCAAGAGTATTTCATTATATCTTGGTTGTCAATTGAAAAATCAAGCAAAAGCTTTGGCAATCTTGGAAGGAACTAATTTGGTGGTTGTTTTTGGATTCAAACATCTAGAAGTTGAAGGTTACTCCTTAGAGATTATAAATGGTTTGAAGAAAAATGTTTTTTGTGAGTAAAAATTAAAAATTATTGTTGAGGAAATTCTTCTTTTAAAAGGCCATTTTGAAAAAATTAAGCTTAGTCATTGTTTGAGGGAAGCCAGTGTGATGGCAAATTAGAATTTATGCATGTGGTTAGTGAGGGACTCATCCTTTGGTGGGGGAATTAGCATTTTGAATTTTAGAATCCCTCACAATTATTTGGAAGTGATTGTGTCTAAATATGGTGCAAATTCTTAGAAAATTCGAGCAATGTTTAAGAGTGCTTTTGGATTCAATTGTGTATATTTTTGCATCCAGAGTTTAAAGGCAACTTCCTGGTGATTATAAATCCACCTGCAATATTAAACATTTTTACTAATTTCTTGCATAACCTTTTATGAAAGAAACTACTCTAAATAGGCTATTGAATCCACAGTGTTAAAGAATAGCAAGGATATTCCCATAAGATAACATCAAATTTACCTTGGGATACTCTTTTCCAAATAACCCAACAAGAAGACACCACACTAGTTGTTATATTATTAATCCAAACATGGTTAGAATATAGTGATACTTTTATCTATATAAATATTCTTGAGTGGTAGGCAATTGATTGCACTCCTCCATGCAATCACTAACAATAAATAGGAATGCCTAACAACAAAACCATGTAACCATGCATCCCACATCATGCCTTCCTTTGGATCCCATCACAACATGTAACTTTCTCAATAGAGATGATCCTCTAACATAAATTCCTATATCAAGTTGTCAATGTGCTTGCTTAAATATAGACCAATCTTCTGGATAAAAACACTAAGTGGTGTTAAATAAAAGCATAGGCCCACAAAACCATGTGGTTCTAAACTCATTTTATTATGATCCCTCTAATAAATTAGAACTTTTCAATGTGACTCCCACATTAAATAAATATATAGTTCCAAATAGCATTACAAGTGTCCCTAAGATTGTATAATCCTAGTATAGAATCCACAATCTAAGATGTGCCACATTTAAATAATTACAATATATACTTTGTACAACACACCTTTCCCAACAATCTCCTAATTATTGTATACATTACATAAATAATCAAAACAAACACAAACAACTAGGGACAATCCCACCCTTAACAAACATGTACAAAGAATCTACTTCACGTTCTTCTCC
>VDFB02390140.1:0-53704 GCA_007258455.2 Sequoia sempervirens | reverse complement strand
TTTTTATTTTTTTATCAAAATATACATCATGTTTCAATTATTGTTATGTATTTTCTTGAAACCTGTGTTCATCTAATGAAGTTAAAAATTCTTCATGAGAGGATTTCTTCTTCAACATTCTAGTCAAAGATTTTGAATGTGGTTCTAACATATATGACTCCAAATTATGTATCCCCTTTCAAGGTGAGGAATTTCACAAGGATGGATTTCCAAGTGACAAACTTGACAAATTTTTCAAGGTGTTATAACTAGCATTCAACATTGATAATGCATTTGGAGGCTTCAAAAAATAGAACATCATGAAAAATAATAACTTTCTTGTTAGCTTCATTTCATACAACCTACATACTTTTGAGGAATCAAAATATCCTAGAAAGATGCATTTATTACATAGGTGATCCAACTTTATTTTCTCCCTAGGAATTTAAGAATCACACTTGGAGCAAAATATCCTAAGATGTCAAATAGATGGAGAGTGACAAAACCAAAACTTATATGGATTCACCTAGTGTAAAGTAGATGAAAGAGATCTATTGCATAGATAAACTATTATTTTTGTTGTTTATGCCCAAAAATGCAACTATAATCCTTTGAAATATAGCATTTCCTTGATCATATTCATGATAGTTCTATTTGTTATTTCAATAACATAATTTTATTGGGAAGTACATGGAATGGTGAGATGATTCTTAATCCCATTTGACAAAGGTAATCCTCAAAAATGTTTGATGTAAACTCTCTACCATTATTTATTCAAAGAGTACCAATTTGAGTTTGAGCTTCATTTTCAATCATAATGTGAAACTTCTTAAAAGTATTGAAAGATTTATAATTCTTCTATAAGAATTAAATATTTCATTTGACTATGATCATCAATGAAAAACATAAAATATTAACACACTCTAGCTTGATTTATTGGTAAGGGCCTACACAAATTGGAGTAAATGAGCTATAACTTTCTTTACATGCTTGCCAAGTTGAACAAGGGAAATGATCTCTATGTTGTTTTTCCAAAATGCAAGCTTCACATTTTTCAATTGTTGGGAAAAGTGGGAAACATACAACACCATTCTATTAACATGCCCAAATATCACATCATAAAATACTTGTAGAAAGATTACCTTATTCAATAAGGTAGGAAAAACTCCTATAAATAGCTAAATGTCATTTGTGTTTAAATAAATTTCCTCATTCAATATCAGTGAGTGTCACTTGATTATATATGACCTGCTTTTACTACTTGTCCACCTTCCAATAAAATGGAGTGGCCTTGTTGTTGAATTAGCACTATTGACAACAAGTTACATCATAATTGGGGAAGATACAATACATTCTAAAGTACACAATTTGGAAGTCCAAACAACTTGAAATGAATGGTTCCTTTTCCAATAAGCTTGAAACTTGTTTTATCTACCAAATGGATAGGACCACAAATGCCTTCATTAAACTCTTCAAAATAATCATCTTAAAATTTCTTATGTTTTGTGGGTCTAGTATCTAATACCCAAGCATCATGCTATGATTCATTAATCAAAATATAATAGGTAGAATGTGATATACAAAGCACAAATTCATCATGATCACTACCACATGCAAACTAGGCTACTCTTGATGCTTTGTCATCATAATGGGTTATATCTTTTTGTTTTTATCCAATGTCATTTTGCATACATGGGATTTGTGACTACCTTTTCAAGCACACCATTTGGTAATACAAGTGTTGGCAATCCAGTTGTCACATTAAAATTGTTCTCTACTAACTGTACCTCCTCTTCCTCTATTCCTCCATTGGCCTCTACCTATTCCTTGATCACTGTAACCACCTCTAGAAGAAAATTCTTAGTAGAAGGCTTGTCATTTTGTTAAGTGAGACATATTTTTACAAGTTGCATAGATCTTTCTCTTAAAAGATTTTTCTTGTTCAACCAACTTATCAACCAATTAATCAAAATTGATTGTCTTCAATTGATTTATTGCTTGTAGAGACTCTAAATTGGTTGAATGAGTTAGAAGGAGTGCCATTACGAAGATTATATGATAGATATAAACAATTCCACTAGTAGTATCGACATCCTGTTTCATGGCTCAAGTTATAAAATCTAAACTCAAGACATCACCATTTTTTAATTCTAGGTTAAACAACTTCAATTGCAACTAAATAAACTACAATTTTGAATGTGAATCAAATAGCAATCTTAATTTTTTAAGTGCATCCCAATGCAATTTATAGCCTTATAAATGTTGAAACATAACTTTTGTCAATACTAATGCTTTAAAATTCTTACATTTTATAACTTCCTTTGACAAATATTATTTATGTAGATTAGATGTCTCCATCACAAATACTACACAAATTATTGAAAATTATTTTCAAATTTTCTTATACTGTTCCAACCAAATATTATTTCTAATTAAGATTTCATAAACTATTGTCACCATAAATTTCATATTATTACTTTAATTCTTTTGCACAAACAAATTTATTTATTTTCATTACCTACTTTTATTTATTCTTTGAAATTTACATTTTGCGTTTGAGACGTGAAACTCGTAATCTACGGTTTAAAAGTTTTGCTCTTTTCAGACCAAATTTCAACGGTTAAATTTTACCCCTTGTTGCCATTGTTTTTTTTTTAAGAAAACTTCGTCGCCTTCACTTTCTTTTGGGATTTAACCATTGCAAGTTTTGAATGGTTTGTATAGCTAAGAATGTTTGTCTTCTGATATCACTGTCAGGTTTGAAAGGAAAAAAGCAGAAAAGCAGAATATAATCTCTTAATTGTTTTTAGCTTTTGGAAGGATGGGTTGATCGGGCTATGATATATGGTAAGGACGGCCGTGTTCAATTGATATTTAAAGTCTTTACGCGGTGTTGCCGGCCTGACCTTGAATTTCTCCTTCAGAATCTCCCCTATATAATGCGAAACCATGTTTTGCAAGTCAATCAGATTCACACTTCTCTCTCTCAGTCTTCTATCACTTCGTATCCTCTTCTTGAAAAAAATGGCAGACTGCTTGAGCTTGAGCTTAATTTTCCTATGTGTATTCATATGTTGTTGCAGTGAGCGTGCCATGGGAGGAGATCCTGATTCCTTGCAAGATTTTTGTGTTGCAGACAAGCAAGGCCAAGGTAAAGTCTGATGCATGGAATTTGTGTGTCTTTTAAAGCTCTCTGTGTGCATGTAAAAGTACTAAACAAATATGAATATGAACAGTTTTGGTGAACGGCTTCTCTTGCAAGGACTCCAAAATGGTTTCAGCAGAGGACTTCTTCTTCGGAGGGCTGGGACGAGCAGGGGATACAAACAATGCAGTGGGGTCAAACGTAACAGCAGCGAACGTTAATCAGATTGCGGGGCTAAACACTCTGGGGATTTCGATGGTGCGCATAGACTACTCTGTGAGTGGAATCAATCCTCCCCACACCCATCCAAGAGCCACAGAAATCTTTGTTTTACTCAAAGGCCAATTGCTGGTGGGGTTCATCGATACAACAAATAAGTTGTACAGCAAGGTGTTGAAGAAAGGAGATGTGTTTGTGTTTCCGAAGGGATTGCTACACTTCCAGCAGAATGTGGGGCAGCGAAATGCAGTGGCCATTGCTGCGTTGAGCAGCCAGAATCCAGGAGTTCAGGTTACTGCCAATTCTCTGTTTGCAGCAAATCCTTCCATCCCAGATGGTGTATTGACCAAGGCCTTCCGCAGCGATAAAGCACTTGTCGATTTCATTCAGGGCAAGTTCGTGTAATAGCTTCCAGGGCTTTCTACTGGCATTCCTTATTTATTATACCCCATCTAATAAGTGAAACAAGTGGCAGGCTAACGAAATAAAAATAATGATTATTTTGGTCCCAAAATACGGACTGTTGAGTTGTTGGACTGGATTGCCGGAACACCCTATTGTATAAAAAAATAAATCATTATTTTGGTAAATATGGTTCAATCTTCTTTAAAAACTAAAAGAATATATGTTATGCCTGCAACATTGCAATTATTTTGGAAGGTAATGTAATCACAGTCATTACATAATGGCTAAAACTAAAAGAATGGGTCTCGAAATGATTTTGATCAACAATTTGGTCTCCGAAGAGGCGTGGTTCAGAATTAGGTAGTATATGAAATTAGGCATAATAAAAATTATGATGGGAGAGAAAATGGTAGGTAATGGTGAAAGCTGTAAGTCAAGTCTTTATGGTGCGGAATTAACAATTCAAAGAGGCCTCTGCATTCCAATTCTACGAGATCAAACAAAAGTGGTAGATGTAGAATACAACTTTCAAAAATGAAAATTTTCAACAATATTCAAAGTCAAAGCATGGTACCCTATAATTGGCACTTTTCTATATTAGAAATTCTACCCACTAATTATGGCTTTCAACTTAAGCTATGTAATTCATTTTGTTATATTAATTGACAGATTATTAATTTAAATTACTTTTAATTTATTTTTTAGTCTTATTGAAAGAAAGAGAGAATAAAATGATGTATTTCTTCACACAAAAGTATATAACCAAGGTTTAGAGACTAGCACTTGCATCTAAAGGAGGTTCAAGGATTATGCCGATAGAAAATTATATGTACATGTTAGAGAGTATGCGTTTGTACATGGGTTCATATGGATGTAATGTGTTGGAAGTTATACTTGCATGTGGTTGGATTAAATAATTAGTAATAGGTGCTAAAATGGATTGAAATAAACATCGACAAATCTAAATTATTTTCACTTAGACAAATCTAGAATTTGTCTCTAAAAAAATTAGGTATTATCTGATTTTGAAATATTTACATGAAAATTTAAAACACAAAGAAATGCAAATGAAAAAGGAAAGTTGTCATCAAATTGGCAAAAATTATTGCAAATGGAAATAGAATGTTCCCATCCAATTGTAAAATCAATATTTATCTGTCTTTTACATAATAAATGAGATTTTGGAGGCTTTCACTTGATATTTTGAAGCTTTTATCATTAAACGATAACTGATTTACCATTTAACAACAACTAAGATTTTCTTTTTGATAACTCAATAGATATTTGCAAGCGTGAGACTTGTTTTAGGCTCAAATCTTACACTATATGTAGCTTATTGGCTAAAAATGATAATATCTCTCAACCACCTATATGGGCATCTAAGTACCCATTTTAAAAATGTTAGAGATAAATGACATTAGTAGATAGGATTTCAAGATTAATATAACCTTATCTTAATATTCTCCTAATTGATATTATACATTGTAATCACATAAATAGGAAAAATTAAATGAATCAAGTGCAAGATGCAAGGTTCAAGGCCCACTTGTACTAAGATAAATCATTCTTTCTTACTCATTTTCTAAGTGAATTTTCCACATTATCACAAGTGTCAATCATCTAAATCATGACCTTACCATTCTACACCTTCTCACCATCAAAGTGATGTTGACCATCAATATACTTCATTGGAGTATGGCACATGGTCCTCTTGGCCAAATAATAGCATTGTAACTATCAAATTTAATCTAAATTACCTTGCAATTGAAACCAACTCCTAAACAGATTTTATAACCAAATCACCTTTCTATAGGAATATGCAACAACCATATATTCTACTTTTCTTTTAGATAAAATAATTGTAGGATGGCTCTTTCTCATCCAATTGATAATATTTCCAAATAAAAGAAACACATAGTTACTAGTCGATTTGTAAGTATCCAAGTCATCTACCCAATTTGCATTATCAAGGTTGTACATATCCAATATGTTTCATATATTATTAGAACTATAATAACACAATAAAAAAGAAAAATCTCCTTGAGAATATCTAAATACCCCCTTAATACAAGTACAATTCTCTCTATTGGTGCTAGACATAAACCTACTAAGAGCTCCTATTGCTTGAGTAATATTTTGTCTAGTACAAACAATTACATGCATTAGGCTACCAACAACACTAGCATAAGAAACATTATCAATAGCTTCAAAATTATCATATTCAATTTAAGACACATCAAATAAAATCCTAGTGACTATGAGTAAAAAAATATTTATTGGTTTACAATCGTGCATAGAAAATTATTGCAAAATAGTGTCGACATACTTACTTTGACCAAGACAAACATTTTTGGGTAGCCAATTACCACAATGGAAATGTTGTATGACCAAAATAAGAAAGAAACTATTTTCCCATGGGATCCAAAACAACACATTTTAAGGCTTAAATATTAATTTACATATTCATTAATAATTTAAAAAAAAATCTCAACAAACAAAATCAAATTGCACGATATTTGCCTTACCTTAAAATCCATTACAAATACTAAAAAGGGAATAGCATTACAAAAGGGTTTTATTGCACTCATTATTTATAAAGGTATATCATTGTCTTTTCTCACCAATTTGTTTAGAGATTGTCATAAAAACCTATATTTAATGAAACTTAAAAATCTCGTTTAGAATTTTTAATTAGAATGCTTGCATAAAGAATGGTATGGCTAGGGACTCCTTGTTTGAGTACAAGACCATTGAGAGGGGGGTGAATCCGTGGTAAAATGATAAAACAAATTTCAAAACTTAACTCACTTGACTTATGCAAAGAGACCCATTGACAACACTTCAAACATCATAGATATTGAATGTTGAGGGAGTCACAATGATATACAATCAAAACATAACACTTGAAAAAAGATGGCCAATCTAGCACAATATGACAAACCACCAAGAGGAGACATAACATAAGGTTTATGAGTCAAAAACCCTAAAAGGGTGAAAAACCATTCTGAAGATATGTTTCATTAGGCCTCACTAGCCAAAACCTTACAGGTTACAAGTTGTGTGCCTCATTGGCTAAATAACAAGCCTCACTAGCTGAAACCTTATAGGTTACAAGTTGTGTGCCTCACTGGCTAAACAATCTGTCTCACTAGCTACTCAATCTACCTCACTAGAAAAACAATTTTCCTCACTGGCTACTCATTCTACCTCATTGGCAATCCAATATGCCTCATTGGAAAAATTACAACACTTCAGAAGAAATAAGAAAATCTCAGAGGGTTACTCTATTTCCAGACAAAACACTACTATATCTTAGCATCAGTTCAACAAACACCATCTCCATAATTCATCCATACCATAGCACTATTACTAAACTTTTCTTCAAATCAAAATCTCTAACTATAACCTTATTAATGCAGAGTGATGGATGACACAAAAGAAAAAATAATTTTTTGTTCCATAGACGAAGTTAGATGTCAATCTTCATACTCATAACACAAACATTGTCCTCTCTTCAATTGAAATACAAACCACCTGAAATCACACTCAGATCACACAATACTGTGCAATAGTGAATACATCTCAAGAATCTTTTTTGTACAAACTATCTTTGTATAGACTATCATTCAATACTCTCTATCAGTGCTTAATTGACAAGAACCAAGGTATCATCACCTTCAACAAAATTTTACTGAGCTCATATCTTCAAGCAACATATAATATTGTCATTTGAATCTTTCCTCTCTTTGTCCATTTTCACAAAAACATTTCATCAATGTCTCCAATACAAACCTCAAAGCCCTGACAACTATTCGACACAATGCATAATCCCGAGATGAGAACATAACATCATACTCTTTAATCCACTTTTACACTGTCCAGACTCATATCACAATTAAATCAATAGCAATGACTTCAATGAGCCTATCAATTTTTTTAAGCATATGAAGCGACCATTAGCTATTTGAATGTCCACTATAGATGAAATCTTTTGTGCCAGCCAAGATTGAATAGGAACCCTTGATTCTAAACTCCTGCCTTCCTCTCAAAAAAACATCTACCTGTCAAAGTGACAACATCAACAATGAACCATTATCCATTTAAAAAATGACATTTGATCTTCTAATCCCGCCACCTCATCAAATAAACATTGACCATTGATATTGCTATGGGCAGTAAGATTTGAATTCATAACCTATCTAGTAGGTTAACATAAATGAGGGTCCGGTTGCAAATTAATTTATCACCCTTAAGTTATTACTCAAATAACTTCCAACCTTGTACAGTCGATCAACCAACAAATAAAACATATAAAGTGAAAACTTCATTGATGACCTTCATAATTTAATATAAGCCCTAAATCTCCAAACATAAACCCTAGGTCTTAAGATGATCTTAAGGTTTTAGATGTGCATAACATTTTAGGTTGTAAGGCAAAGATTTCAACAATCAAAAAACCTAAAATGGGATTGTCGTCATGTTGATATAAGTTTTTTCCCATATCTTCCACTAAAAACCTTGTTTATGCATAGTGACAACTTATGATAAGATGAAGAATGATTGTAGAATGAAGACACCATGCTATCACCCTATTAACTAACCAACTCAATAGACCTTGAATGATTGGCACTTTTACATCAACACCAATGAACAAAAACTTTTGACACCAAATTAATCCACTTGTGCATTAACAACAATGAATAAGTATCTAATGAACTTGTGAACCAACACCTTGAAATGCTTTCATAAAGTTGACATATTAAAGGACCTCTTTCACCATAAGTAGCATCAACTTTTGCATATGAAGAATAAGTAGCATCAACTTTAGCATCAATGAATGGACTACAGTACACTTGACATATGCAACAAATGTCTTTAGTTACCAAACCAAACACCATTTCCTTTGACACCAACACCATCAACAAGTATCAAACAACACCATCAACAAGAATCAACCAACACCATCAATTATTGTGATATTGAACACACCTTCTCTGTTTGACATCTATTTCCATCAATGAACTTTGGACATCAATGACAAAACAACTCAACAAAATCCCCCTTTGTCATTGATGGAAATTCAACACTCCCTTTCAAATCTCTTCAAATTTCTCCCCCTTTGACATCAAGGACAAAGGAGTGCATGAGAGAGCCTAGTATACAATGAAGCTCCCCCTGCAAATGAGCTTCCACACTGTCAATGGCATATATAAACTATTAGCAACCTCTTGTGTGTCTCAAGGAAATTATCACTATACATTCATACTACTAAACTAACAAGCAATCCACAAGTAACTGCCATTGTCCAAGCAAGGTCACAAATTCAAGCAAATGGTTGAGTTTCCAAGCAATCATTGTAAACACAAACTATTCTCATCATAGAACCTCTATAACACTGAACAATTTCAAAGATCCATGTGATATATCAAGATGTCAAGCAAAAAAACACAAATAAGAAGCCAAATTATATCAAGAGCAATAAAAAAATTCATCAAAGAGGTACACTGTTACACTGTCAGCAAGGTGTCATCAAGCAACTTGAGCAACTGTCATCAACAACTGTATGAGTAAGTACACTATCATCAATCAAATAAAGATAGTACTGTCATATGGTTACACTGCCATCAAGAGTTATAAGCATATTACACTGTCATTATTGCATGCAAACTTTGAATACTTTTTCACTGTCAACCATCAATAATGACAAGGCCACTAGTAAAGAAGCATGCATATGTATCTTACTGTTAGACTGTCATCAAAGGATTTGTCAAAGATAATCAGAAACCATGTATACCACTGTCACTGTTTAGCTTCTCCATTGGATTGATCTCGTTTCCTTACCTTGTATGAAATTCTTGTTCATGTCTTGCTAATTTCACCGTCTCAAATTTTTGCAATTTGAGTTTATTAGACTTTTTGGCCCAATTTTTTGAATCTGGGTTGAATAATTAGTGCTTTCATTTTCTTGATCAAAAGCTTCATTATGTTTCAACTATTGTTGTGTAGTTTTCTAAAGCCCATGTTAATCCAATGAAGTTTAAAATTATTCATGGGACTATAGAAATTATTCATAAAAACTCTAAAATTATTTGTTAGGAGATTTATTCTTCTACATCCTAAGTCAAAGATTCCAAAGTTTGATCCAAATTACTTATCCCCCCTCAAAGTGAGGAATTTCATTAGGATTTTATTTTCAAGGGATAAACTTAACACTTTTTTATCATAAGGATTTTCTTTCCAAGGGATACTGTTTTGGGGGTTTCACAAAAATAATCTCATGAATAATAAAAGATTTCTTATTAGCTTCATTTCATACAACCTATATGATTTTGACGAATCAAAACATTCAAAAAAGATGCATTTATGACGTGATGGTGATCCAACATACTTATTTTCTCTGTAGGAATCTAAGCATCGTACTTGGAGCCAAAAATATTAAAATGTCAAATAGATGGAGGATGACCAAACCAAATTTCATATGGGGTCACAAGGTGTAGAGTAAATGTTTAGGAGATCTATTTGGTAGATAAATATTATTTTTGTTGATTATTCCCAAAAATACAATTGTATTCCTTTGAAAAATAACATTGGCCTAATCATATTCATGATAGTTCTATTCATTATTTCAATGACATATTTTCATTATGAAGTACTTAGAATAGTGAGATGATGATTAATCCCATTTTGACAAAGGAAATCCTAAAAGAAATTTGATGTAAACTCTCCACCATTATTTCTTCAAATAGTACCAATTTGATTTTGAGATCTGTTTTCAATCATAATGTGAAAATTCTTAAGAGTTTCAAAAGATATATATTTATTTTACCAGAAATAAATCAATCATTTGACTATGATCATCAATTAACAACACAAAATATTGACAACCTCTAGTAGAATTTATTGGTAAGGGCCCACACAAATTGGAGTGAATAAGATATTTAACTTTCTTTGTTCTTGTCAAGTTGAACTAGGGAAAGTGTCTCTATGTTGTTTTTTAAAAATGCAAGCTTCACAATTTTTAATTGTCTTGGGAAAGTGGGAAAACCTATGTAACACAATTATTTTTTATAATTGTAATGTTTTGATTAAGATAAAGTGGGAAAGGGCCTGTACCCATACAAAGACAACCATAAAGGCTAGAAGAATGAGTCTCACCAAAAGTGAGATTGAAAAAACCAACCAAAAACTAGCAATGCTTTTAATCAGGGCATGTAACCGAAAAGAAGCAGGAAACAAGGCTCCTCACCCTAAACAAGTGACTTAACTATCACAACACCAGAACGAGGATATGAAGAGGTAGTAGAAGGACCTTTCCTCCTCCTACGAACAACGTCCAAGCAATAGTTCCTTGCACAAAGGGAAACAAGAGGAGACACACCCTCTAGAGGGCTAACCTCACTAGAAGGGGGAAAGGAAGGATGAGAAGACCCATCACCCAAGATAAACGTTTGGAGAGGAGTAGGAGAAGTTGGTGAAGAAAACTGAGAGCACAAAACAGGAGAAGCCATAGTAGGTGTTACAGAGCATGACAAATCCACATCAAAGGCAAGACACTCACCGCTCCCCTAAGAGGAGACATCCGTCAAAGAGTTAGAAGCGTCGATCATCAAGTGATCATCAATAGCATCCTTCCACCAAGTAGTTGGGCCATTGTGGCATGAGAGAGAGCAACCTAAAGCCAAATGTCACTTGGTAAGAAACAATGACATCTGAAAGGGACACCCTCATAATCAATCAATTGTGTCTAAGGCCAAGACCCAACCTTCATAACCGCATCCCCATGAAGAGGCAAGGAGATGTCGATCTCCACAAGGATGTGAGAAAAAGTATAATGCCCCATGAAGGAAGTGGAATCATCAACCTTCAAGAAATGATTGATAGAGTTACCAATGGACTCATAATAGGAATCCTCCCAAAATTGAAGGGGAAGATTCAAAAGGCTAACCCATTTCGAACGCACATGAAGTGGTTTGATAAGGGGGTTAAAGGAGACAATCCAAGGTTTGAGCGAGAGATAGTACTCTCCCCAAGCCTACATTTTACCCAGCACCAAGTTTATATCCACAAAAGAGGCAAACGAAGCAATGAAAAAACCTTTAGCACAAGGGAAAAGCTCAATCTTACCAACTGCGAGGGGCCTCCAAGAGTCTAGCACCCAATTGTGCAAGTTAGGAAGAGAAGGCCAGAGGTTGAGGAACCTACACACCATCCCACGGTGCTGGTAGAAAGCTTCATTTTCAAACACATCGTCACCACAAACCAACATCGGAGATGGTTTAGCACAAGGAAGAGGGCAAAAGGAATGGGCAGGAACGGATCTGGTAGCCTAGGAAAAGGTACGGACACCCAAGGGAGCAAGCATAGGAACAGAGGAAACAACCCCAACACTAGAAACTGGCTCCAGCACAGTTTCAAGGACAACAGAAGACCTGACGAAAGGAGGGATAACGCCTACAAGGGCATCACAACAAGACCCGATGGCAGCGAAACTTGAGTCAGTCGGTAAAGCAACAACAGAGAACCCGCTGCCAATAGGGAACCCACCACTAGGGATAGCGCGAACAAGGCCATTTGAACGGTAGGCCAGAGAACGGCTAGCATCAACACACTCACCGACCAGCAAAGGGGAACGTGAGGAGGGCTCAAAGCACATGGAAGGTGTGGCCTTAGTAGTAGGGACAAACGGAGGTAGAAGAGCAAGAGCTACAAGAGCGGGAGTGGGAGACTTCATTTCGAAACCTTCTTTGTGTTTAAATAACTTTCCTCCTTCCCAATCAGTAAGTGTGACTTGGTTATATATGATTTTTTTTACTACTACTTGTCAATCTTTCGTAGTAAATTGAGGAAGATACCAAAAAAAAAAAAAATCAAAATCCAAGCAATTTGAGATGAATAGGCTTGAAACTTGTTATATCTATCAATTAGATAAGACCACAAATACCTTCTTGAAACTCTTCAAATTAATGATCTTAAAATGTCATATGTTTTGTGGCTCCAAATCTAATACCATGATTCATTCATTGAATTATAATACGTAGAATGTGATATACAAAGAAAAATTCATCATGGTCGCTATCCCATGCAAACTAGGCTACTTTTGATTCTTTGTCATCATGATGGGTTGTATCTTTTTTTTTGGAATAATTTTCTCTTATCCAATGACATTTTGCATGACTACCTTTTTCAACCACACCGTTAGGTAATACAATTTTGTCAATCTAGTTGTCCCATTAAAATTATTCCCTACTAATTATACCTCCTCTTCCTCTATTCCTTCACTGGCCTCTACCTCTTTCTCGCTCACTATATCTACTTCTAGAAGAAAATTCTTAGTATAAGGCTTGCCTTTTGTTAGGTGAGACATATATTGTCACAAGTTGCATCAATCTTTCTCTCAAAGGATTTTTCTTGTTTAGCCAACTTATAATCAAAAGTGATTGTCTTCAATTGATTTCTTGCTTGTAGAGACTCTAAGTAGGTTGAATGAGTTAGGAGTGTCTTTATGAAGTCTATACGATAGATATCATCTTTTTCACAAGTAGTAGAAACATCTTATTTTATGGCTCAGTTTTCAAAAGCCAAACTCAAGACATCACCATTTTTCAGCTCAAGGTTGAACAACTTTAAATGCAACTAAATGAACTCCAATTTTGAATGTGAATCAAAATGTGTTCTTAATTTTTTAAGTGCATCCCAAGCTGATTTATTGCCTTATAAGTATCAAAACACATCTCTATTAGCTAAAGCCCTTGTAAAAGTCAAGGCTTTGAGATTCTTATATTTGTAGACTTCCTTCTCTTTAACAACTAGTGTTTATGTAGATTAGATGTCTCCATCACAAATCATTGAAAATGAAAATATTTTCAATTTGTCTATACCATTCCATCTAGATATTATTTTTAGTAAGATTTCATAGACCATTATCACAATAAATTACATGTTATTACTTTAATTCTTTGCACAAGATAATTTTTTTTTTTTTAATTTATTTATTTATTCTGAAATATATATTTTGTATTTGAGCGTTAAACTTGTATATAGCTTAGATTGTTTGTGTTCTGATATCAATTTTGGATTTGAAAAAAAAAAAAAGGAATAACCATAAAAAAAAGGTAAATTTATTATAGTTTGAAATAAAGATAAATATGAGTCTTTTAAAAGAGGAAAATATAGAAAAACTCAAAAAACATCGAATTTTTTTTCCTGAAAAATATAAAATTCACCAATTAGTATCATCCCAATTATTAAACATGAAACCTAACAAATACTTTAAAATATAATATGGCAAGCAACTCATCTGGAGTTATCTTAATTGTTTTCAGCTTTCGGAAGGATGGGTTGAATGGATTGTCATATATCATAATGCCGGCCGTGTTCAACTCATATTAAAAGGCTCTACGCGGTGTTGCCGACCTGACAATAGATTCTGAATTTCTCGTTCAGAATTTCCCCTATATATTGTTATATCATGGTTTGTAACTCACACACATCCACACTTCTCTCTCTCAGTGTTCTATCACTTCCTATACTCTTCTCGAGAAAAATGGCAGGCTGCTTGCGCTTGAGCTTAATTATCCTAAGTGTATTTATATGTTATTGCAGTGAGCGTGTCATGGGAGGAGATCCTGACTCCATGCAAGATTTCTGTGTTGCAGACAAGCAAGGCCAAGGTAAAGGCATGGAATTTGTGTGTCTTTTAAAGCTTTATATGTACTTGTAAAAGTACTAAACAAATATGAATATGAACATGAACAGTTTTGGTGAACGGCTTCTCTTGCAAGGACTCCAAAATGGTTTCAGCAGAGGACTTCTTCTTCGGAGGGCTGGGACGAGCAGGGGATACAAACAATGCTGTAGGGTCTAACGTAACAGCAGCAAACGTTAATCAGATTGCGGGGCTAAACACTCTGGGGATTTCGATGGTCCGCATAGACTACTCTGTGAGTGGAATCAATCCTCCCCACACCCATCCAAGAGCCACAGAAATCTTTGTTTTACTCAAAGGCCAATTGCTGGTGGGGTTCATCGATACAACAAATAAGTTTTACAGCAAGGTGTTAAAGAAAGGAGACGTGTTTGTGTTTCCGAAGGGATTGCTACACTTCCAACAGAATGTGGGGCAGCGAAATGCGGTGGCCATTGCTGCGTTGAGCAGCCAGAATCCAGGAGTTCAGGTTACTGCCAATTCTCTGTTTGCAGCAAATCCTTCCATCCCAGATGGTGTATTGACCAAGGCCTTCCGAAGTGATGAAAAACTTGTCGATTTCATTCAGGGAAAATTCATGTAATAGCTTCTAGGGCTTCCTACTGGCATTCTTTATTTACCATTTCTCTGTTAATAAATGAAACAAGTGGCCAGGCAGGCTAACGAAATAAGAATGATGATTATTATTTTTGTGAAGTGTGGCTCAATGTTCTTTAGAATCTAATATCTATTATGGCTGCAACATTGCAATCATTTTGGAAGATAAAGTTATTATTTATCAAAAAGAATTCCTGGAAATCAGTAAATTAAGAGTACTTAATAGACTATACTTTGATTATTATTTTCTTTTTATATTAACATAATTTTGGACAGAATGAATGATATGCAAAAATAGTAAATGGTTTAAATTAAACAAGAAAAAATTAAAAATCAATGTCATTTGAGTATAATGCAAGTGTTTGACATTTTTGGTCAAAAGTCATTTAAAAGGTAAAAGGGTTTATAAAGGCTTAAGTGCTTGTTAAAAGATAAGAGAAATATAAAATAAAAATAAAAGTTTTGCTAAGTCCGGGCATCAAAAGTGAAAAGAGGAAGTTAACTATTTGATTTTACTTGGCCCACGTAGCAAGGAGAAACATTAGGATTTCATGTTAAATGGTATTGAAGGAGTCCAATAAAAAGAGGATGCAAAGACATATGTAGACCCACATTGCAGACCTTCACCTCTAGATTGCAAAGACTTAGTCAAGTAGAAGACACGTTGTAGACCGAGGAGGAAACATGGATGGCTACAAGTTCATGGAAAACCTTGGGGGCATCCTCAACATTATGTTCTCCTTCCATGCAACATCAAGCATGTGGAAGATAAAGGAAGAACTAGGTTTGTTTGCTCCTTTTTCTGCAAAGCTCCTTGTATTGCTATGAGGGGGCACTATGTTTATCTTGTCTAGCATAGAGTTCATGAGAGAGTTTCAAGGAATTCATTTATGAGAGATGTTCTTGTTTCAATCACCTTATTGGGTTATAGTCTTTAAGGAGTCTTTATTGTCTCTTTGTTATTGTTTTGTCACTTCCTACATTGATAAAAGCACCAAGATACCCAAGGATAGATGATAGATAGAACTCTTGATGTATCCATTATGTAGGTTATCATAATGCATGTATTAGAACTCATAGGATACATGATAGTCACATAAATGACATTCATGATGTTGGAGAGGGTTGCATTAAAAATTCCCCAAGGATCATGATAAGCCTTTTTGTGTTAAAATACTCACATGAATGTGGCCTTAATCTTAAACCTTTGTTTGAATCCTACCCCAAAAACCTTAGATGAAAATATAGATGCATGAGTAAAGGTAGATATGACAGTCATATAGGTAGGAAATATTTAAAAAATCATGGAAAGGGCAAGCAAGAAGAGTATAGGATGCTTGGAAAAGCACTTGGATGCCATCCAAAGAAGACATGAACATGAAGATATGATAGTCCCAACCACATGATAATGGGTCAAGAAGGAGTCACAACCACCTATATATGGAATGCAATTCTAATTATTTTGGAAGCCTCTTAACACTTCCCAAGGCCATTAGTCATGTAGTTTTTCTTAGGGTTTATGCTCATTGTTTCCCACCTTGGCATTTGCTATTTTTCCCACCCTTGGAAACAAAAGCAAGTCCCTTCAAAATGTCGATAAATGTTACAAGTATGTATTTAGATAGTAATCATGTAAAAGGTAAGTATGTCACCATCCATAAAAGACATATCACATTCCAAGCTACAAGACATGCTACACAAAGCTCAAAAAGAACAAGGATGCAGTCTAGATGAGATGGAAAAAGATGAAGGGGTCTTAATGGACATAAATCACAACAACAAGCAGTCTATAGGCCCATCAGGATAGTTTAATTGAGTACAATTTGAAGACCACATGAGTATTAAAAGGTTTTTAAAAGCATGGTGGAACAAGAAAACAATGTGCAAAGACCTAAACCTTTGTAATACACTTCTTAAGGACAAATAAGACATCTATGATGGAGTGGAGACCTATATGGAAACATGACATGACAGTCCTATGAATTGGCTAAAAGAATACTCAAACAAATCTAATATTAAAGGTGAACAATAGTCATTACGCATAGTCATATCTAGAGGACAAAGATATAGGAGAAAAGAGGAATTCTACATGTTTTTTGATATGGAAATATATTATTGTGAGGTGTGATTTTGGGTCATCTTTTGAAGGGATAGTCATGTGAAAGAGGGTAGAACATCTAGCAAGTAGCATGACCATTGTGATAGATGACAGTAACCTACATGTAAGAGGGTATGATGATAGCCTATAGGTCTGTATCACCATGAATAGGACAAGTAAAAAGATAATAGCATTCAAATGATACTCTATAAGATGGCAGTCCATGATAGATATTGTATGTTTGTGAAAGAAAGAATCAAACCTCATGGATAGTCATAGAAAATTGAAATGCAATGCAGTTATAACAATTTCACAAGGGTTACATCTACTATGAAATTCATGAAGGAACAGTCTAGGGTAATTATCAATTGTAATGGATAAAATGATGAATCCAAAAGCATTTTTGTTCATTTGAAGGGTTTTTTGAACCACGAAGAGCCTACACCAAATTTTATCAAATAAGAGAAAGAAGAATATAAGTTTCAAATGATAGTGATAGCTAGGATAATAGTCTAAAGAGTTTGTAAAAGAATGTGACAGTCCCCTATAGTCTGGTAACTATGAAGAAGACACATTTTGATACCCTATGAAGGATTCAAAGAAAAGAGTCTTCTAAGTGATAGTTCAAAAGAGAAAATGAATTGTGGTATATAGGGGAAAAAGGAAATATGACAAGGCTAGCATGAAGAAAAATATGATCATATGAAGAGGGTAGTACATCGGATGGAAATATGGATGATGCTATTAGTTAAACCATCCAAACTCCTGTTGATACCAAAGAATTTGTATTCAAAGAGGTCACAAATATTTTTTGATAGGCTATGGGTGATGGAAAATTGATAGTGAAAATTAGATAGTGTAAAGACTCCAATGTTGTAGTCATCAAATGAAGAGCAGATAAAGTTGCCAAAAAGGAAAGTCATAGGTGGCAGTGACAAAATTATTTATGATAGTAGTGTGAAAGATTTTAAAGGACACTTTATAGATAATAGTCACAACACCAAACACAATGAACAAGCATGAACAATTGAAGACAGAGCATAAATAAAGGATTGTAATAGGACAACTATCATGAAACACTTGACATAACAAAGTCAAGATATGAGAGGATTGTTAGTAAATGACAATCAATGGAATGATAGTACAATGGTAGCTAGTAAAGGGAAATAAGAGATATCTATGAAGATCTAAGGAGCCTTCAATGGATAAATATAGAGGACATTAAAGAATTGAATGAGAAAACACCAAATAAGGGCAAGAGCCAAAGGTTCATGATAGTTCCTTGTGAAGGCACAGTCATAACAAGCAAAGACATTACAATGGTAGTGTTGTCACTATGAAAGAAGAAAAAAAAAATTCAAAGGAAAAGGTCAATCCTTTGCATGCATTCTACATACAAACCAAGAATTAAGTTATTATCATAGGTTCAATGACACTCTATTGGTCATAGTGGGCATCCTTCAAGAAATGAAAAATGTTTTTATAGAAAACAATGTTTAGTCAAGAAGATGACAAACATGGAAAGATAGAAGCCTTTCAAAATATATGATTAAGGAGAAAAGTGTTTCTATGATCAAAGGTCTTATTTTTCATAATCCAAGGGTGCGAGGATAGTTGATAGTAAATAGTGAACTTCTGGAGTAGAGTTCATTAAATCCCTTAGAAAACCATCAGTATTGTTATCCAATGTAAAAAAATGGATAAGCAGTGTAAAGGGTCATATAATGGAGCAAGGTGTGAAGAGATTGATATCTATAAAAGATATATTTGAGCATGAAGTATCTATCAATACATGGAGTCATCAAAAATGGTAGTCCACAATATAGTCATAAAAGAAGTCTATGTAGTCAGAAAGTTGATAGTAAATGCAAAGGATTTGAATGAGTAGAGATATGTCAAAGTTAAAGAGGTTTCAAGAGGGAGTTAAACAAGAAAGATAAAGTAGAGATAGTGTTCAATGAAGAAATTAAGAGCCATATCCCTGTTGGAAATAGGATGTCATTTAATTGCAAATCCTATACATTAATTATTCCATGTATCTCCTAAGTTCTTAGAATGTGTTCAACAACACTAAGATTAGGATGAGATTAATATTTTGATGAAATAATAGGAGCATGTGGGTGCACACATGGTAAGGTGACACTCACCTTGAGTTCAATTAACTATTCGAAGTAAGAGATAACACTTCTAAATGCATGTAATGATCCTAGGATTTAGGATTTGATGTTTGCATGCATGAAGTTCAGTTCAGTTAAGATGAGTTCAGTTCAGTTCAGTTATGGTTCAATTATCTTTAGTTGCATGCAAGTGCATGTTGGTTATTTTGAGTTGCATGTGGTTAGCTTCTATTAACTTGGAATGCATGGCTAATAACTTGATTTGTATGAAAGATAACAGGGACTACCTCTAGTTAACAGGGGATGACCATTCTTGCACGATTGATGTTGAGTAAATGTTTTAGTTAACAAGAAATCACTTGGAGCCAACTTGGGCCCCCAAGATGGTTTCTTGGATTTACCTCTTTTGCATGTTGAGATATTTTTGAAGGCTCAATTAAGTAGGATTATTTATGGACGCCAACTTTGAGGAAGAGCTTTGGAATTATCAACAGAATGAAGGTTGAGTTGTGACTTTAGTTTGGGAAACCCAAATGGATGAAGCACATGTTTTAGCATTGTTCTTCATGAGATAACCCTATTTGCATGAGATATGGCGTACCTTCTAGGGATAGGGATTGTGCATTGTAATTGTAACTCATGTTGAGTTTACAAAGTTGATTAAAGCCTATATATCTCAAGCAAGTTGAATAGAGTTATGAGAGTTTTTATTGCAGGTTGTGAAGAAGATTGGTGAAGGCAGAAGAAGCATTATCAAGCAAGAATTGGAGCTATTATAATTCAAAGATTGAATAATAGAATAATTCTTGGTGGTGTTTTTTCCCGAAAGGGTTTCTCCACGATACATCTTGTGTAATCTTTCTAATATCCTGTCTAGTTCTTCTATCAACTTCTCTCTTCATTCTACAACAGTAAAATGAATTAATCAAGATAATCACTCACAAAGAATATATGTAACAAAGAAAGAGCTTACTTAGATCAGCAATATTAAAGTTTTACAAAGTATTAAGCTAAGAAAACACCTCATTTTTTATCATTTGGTATCAGAGCTGAGGTTGGGTAGAGTATTGGGCTGCCTTTCTCTTAAAAGATTGAAGGTTTTTTGGCTTAGTGGGAGCTTTTACTATTATTTTTGTTATTTGCTGATTTTGGAATTAAGTTTTATTACAATGAATTCAAGGTTAGATATTGAAAGGTTCAATGGTTCTAACTATGAAATGCAGAAGATCTTCTTGAAGAAAGAGATCAGTGGTTAGCAGTTAATAATGAGACAAAGACACCTACAACTATTTCAGATGAGGATTGGGCTAAGTTAGATAAGAAGGAAAGAGGAACAATTAGGTTATGTCTTGTTGATGCTGTTCTCTTAAATGTTTCTGATGAAACCACTGTATATAAATTATGGAAGAGAATAGGGGATATTTATCAAACTAAGAGTCTCACCAATAAGTTGTATCTGAAAAGGAGTTGTATTCATTGAAAATGAAAGATGGTGAATCTATTGCACAACATTTAAATGCATTCAATTTAATTCTCAATCAGTTAGCATCTGTAGATGTAAAGCTAGATGATGAGGATACGTGCATTTTCTTACTTTGTTCTTTACCAGATTCTTGGGAAAATCTAATTGTTGCAATTAGTGGTAGTGGTGTAGATCCAAAGATGGACAACATTATTCCTACTCTCCTATCAGAGGAGATGAGGAGGAAGTCCAAGGAGGAAATCCAAGATGCCTTGTTTGTAAAAGGTAGGCCTAAGAAAAAGGAGCCTAAGGGAAACAAGGAAGGGAAGGGTAAGTCAAAAGGACAGAATAAGGTAAAGTGTTGGAACTGTGGGAAACCGGGACATGTGAAGAAGGATTGTAAGAACAAGAAAGAGAGTTCTAATTCTTCTACAAAGGAGTCCTTGGATGTTAGTAATGATGCATTGGTTATTTCAGCTAATATTGTTTGTGATAACTCTTTGCTTCATGTTTCAGAGTAATCTTTGTAGAGAGGATGGTAGTCACGATGCCATGTGTGACTCGGTATCACAGGTTCAGTGGGAGTTGTTGGCAGTGACTTGGATGCATCATTGGTAAGGTTATCTCCATGTGATTAGAGATATGGTTTCTTGGTTTAGAGTATATTTTTTATTGATGTCATGGTTTACTCTTGATATGCATTTAGAGTTTGGAATATTGCATGGTTCTCTTGAGATTAGGATGTATAAGTATGTTATGATGCATGTGATCTCCTAAGAGGAGATGGTTAGATCATGGATGTAATGTTTATGTTCAAGGTTGGAGCTTTGACATTGATCTTGTGTAGTTCTCTTAAGTATTGGGTAAATTAATCATTTGCTTGATTACTTCATGAAAGTGTTGTGTTGCATTTGGATTTTGGCATGGATTGGTTGGTTACAGGTCCTCATGGATACTTGGGGAAATAGATGAGGCTGGAGTTCTCTTATGGTAAGAGACATTTGTTGGAATGGTTACTTGTAAGAAAAAAAATTCAATAGAAAAGACCAAGGAGCCTACACCTTGGTTGAATGTGAATTCAACACACTCAGTGGTTTAGCATGCCTCTAAAGAGGCGGTTTGGATAAAGAGACTTGGGAAAGGTGTTGGTTTGTTTGATAATGGGGAGGTATTAATTGAGAAAGTTAACACTTTTAATTAATGTTACAGATTATCTTATGAAACCATACAAATAAGTTCTCTTGGTTTTAATCATTTTCTTGGAAGCTTCATGATTATGCAGGTTGCATTTGAAGTTAGCATGGTTTGATTAGTTGGTGCAAGAAGGCCATTGGCCTTGAGTCTTGTACTTGTTTTATTATTCCTTGTTTAGAATAATTGCAATGTATAATGTCAAGTAGGAGAATGTTGGAAATAGGATGCCATTTAATTGCAAATCCTAAACATTAATTATTTCATGTATCTCCTAAGTTTTTGGAATGTGTTCAACAACACTAAGATTGGGATGAGATTAATATTTTGATGAAATAAATCATGAAATTGACATTTGTAGTTATTCCTAAATAATAGGAGCATGTGGGTGCACACATGGTAAGGTGACACTCACCTTGAGTTCAGTTAACTATTCAGAGTAAGAGATAACACTTTGAATGCATGTAATGATCCTAGGATTTAGGATTTGATGTTTGCATGCATGAAGTTCAAGTTCAGTTCAGTTATGGTTCAGTTATCTTCAGTTGCATGCATGTTGGTTATTTTGAGTTGCATGTAGTTAGCTTCAGTTAACTTGGAATGCATGGCTAATAACTTGAGTTGTATGACAGATAATAGGGACTACCTCCAGTTAATAGGGGATGACCATTCTTGCATGAATGGTGTTGAGTAAATGTTTTAGTTAACAAGAAACTACTTGGAGCCAACTTGGGCACCCAAGATGCTTTCTTGGATTTACCTCTTTTTCATTTTGAGATATTTCTGAAGGCTCAGTTAAGTAGGATTACTTATGGGCACCAACTTTGAGGAAGAGCTTTGGAATTATCAACAAAATGAAGGTTGAGTTGTGACTTTAGTTTGGGACACCCAAATGGATGAAGCACATGTTTTAGCATTGTTTTTCATGAGATAAACCTATTTGCATGAGATATGGCGTACCTTTTAGGGATAGGGCTTGTGCATTGTAATTGTAACTCATGTTGAGTTTACAAAGTTGATTAAAGCCTATATATCTCAAGCAAGTTGAATAGAGTTATGAGAGTTTTTATTGCAGGTTGTGAAGAAGATTAGTGAAGGCAAAAGAAGCATTCTCAAGCAAGAATTAGAGCTATTGTAATTCAAAGATTGAATAATAGAATAATTCTTGGTGGAGTTTTTTCCCAAAAGGGTTTCTCTGTGGTACATCTTGTGTAATCTTTCTAATATCCTGTCTAGTTCTTCTATCAACTTCTCTCTTCATTCTACAACAGTAAAATGAATTAATCAAGATAATCACTCACAAAGAATGTATGTAACAAAGAAAGAGCTTACTTAGATCAGCAATATTAAAGTTTTACAGAGTATTACGCTATGAAAACACCTCATTTTTCAACAATCCCATGCCACAAAAATGCTTTCCTCTATCTAGAACTCCTAAGAACACATGTATTATTTGTTTACAAGGTAGTTTTGAAGCAATTAGAGGTTTGATATCAATTATGAAGGAGATTAAATTTAGTTCGGGGTAGTTCTGACACACTATCCAAGCATCTAATAAGCAATTTTAAATATCTAGAAGGTAGTTTTAACCAACTATCCACCTATCTAGCAGATTAGAGATAGCAGTTGCAAGTATTTAGGAGTGGTGGTAATCTTTTTGGAATCTTTTAAGGTGCTAATGAAGGTTGAAATTGTCTAGAACATCCTTCCTTAATGCCACTTTGGAATTGTTAGAGCATCAACTCAAAAAGGACAGTCTTCATGCACCTAGGTGGAGATGAGGTAGTCAACTCAAGGGAAAAAGAGCTTTTAATAATCTTTAAAGTTTTTCCTACCTTTTCTCCAACATGGGGATAGACGAAAAGAAATCTAGACTCAACTCAGAATGAGTTCTTATAGTTTTGGCTAAGTGTTGTAGCTCTTCCAAGATCTTCTAGCAAAAGCATTATATTGTAACTCAATATTTTTCAATTCTTGAGACTGAAAATAGCATGTAATTTATAATTAAGGCATCTTCAATCAAATCAAATCATCTTTCAGACTATATGTAAAACTATAAGGCATCTTTATCAATTAAAAATCAAGTTTCACCTTCATTGTACTAGTTCATGTTGTGTGTTGATTTACACTAAATCTCTAAATCATGCATGATTAAACACCTGCAAACCTAAAATTTTCTTTTTTATGTGTTGGTTGCTAGTTACAAAACACCTAGATTAGTTGATTCAGTTGTGAAAAGAACTTGTTTTCCTTCCAAAATAGTAGAGATAGGTCACATTTTAGCAAGTAGCTTAGAAGATAATGTATAATAGCAGAGTTTTGTGAAAAAAAACATCTTTTCATTGAGCATTGTACATAAAAGAGTCTAAAAATTTACTCTTCATTTTTTTTCGTGCATCACTATCCATAGTTTTAAGTTCAAATTTATAGTCCTCTATCCCTTTTCAATGGCATATGTAGTTATATTAGACTAGGAGAAACTCAAAATTAGGTGAAGCATCAAGGGAACCAATCCTCTCTAGAGGTTGATCTCCATCATCTAAGCTCACACTAAGGGAGGCCATCCCATGTTTCTTTAGGTGGCTGAGTGATTTTATCAGCTCAACAATAATTTAAAAAAGCATATTTAGTTCAAGGCCTTACTTTTTAAGGAATCCTATCCCATGTCTTTTGGAAAAAAAATTGAAGTTGGTCATATGCTCATTTGGAGCTCTCTTAATGGTGGTCAACTGCTCTACCAATGAAAGGTGATCTAATTTTTCTTCAAATTGTCTACACAAAACATCACCCAGTTGATCCTAATTGGTGATAGAATTTACTGCTAAACCCTTGAACCATTGTAATGCTTTACCTCTTAATGAGGTGGCTAGGAGTTTGATAGCAACATTCTCAGCTATAATATTGTAAAATTTATATAGTGAATCCACATATTTCATATGTTTGATATGAGTAGTTTGATTTTCTCCATTAAAGAATTGAAGACTTTTCAATGCACCCATAGGGATGTCATTTTGTTGCTACAAGTTAAGTGGACTACCTCCATTAATTAGCACAAACGGTTGATTTCTAAGTGCAACCAAAGAAACCAAAAGATCCTAGTGTATAAATATATGTGGAAAATGCCTACCTGGAGGGGTTTTAGAAAGCACTCTCATTGTTGGTCTTGCACTCCTAACTATTCTACTTCTTATTTTGGGTGGAAAGAGTTGTAAGTAAGAGAATGGTTCTGAACTCCCTCTAGTTTGTATCCTTCTCATTCACTTTTTCATTGATTCCTTCAAAACCAGAGCTCTAGAGTCACCAGGTATGTATGTGATACTTCTTGAAGGTTGGAAACACTGTTGCACATACCTAAATGATAATGCAATAGAGATTGTATTGAAATAAAAACTAATTTTCATTTCCATTAGGCATGCCAAAAATTATTGTCACAAAATTTTGTAGGAAACCACTTTAATAGAAGTAGCTATACAATAGCAAGGCAATTCTCAAGGTGAAGCAAGACTTATGAATTAGCAAGGAGTGGAATTCTTTGGTATGAATCAATCATACTCTCCTATTGTAGCGAACACTAAGGGCAAGAAAATGGTTGTGGAGCTTGGAAAACTAGCTGATAAGGTGGTACAAATGGCTCCTCAAACAAACCAAACAAGTGGTAAGTAATATGCATGTTCTTCAAATAGACCAGGTTGTAGCAACTAATGAACAACCTACAAATCAATCACAATCAACATCCTTGTAAGTGGATAATGTTGTCCAAAAGGGCTAATATAAAGTAAGTTCAATGCCTTTTAACATTCTTGAATTTATGAAATACCTTTTTAATTATTCTAATCTTGAGAACCCATAATTTTGAGTTAGTAGATTTGGATCACTAGGCAATACAAGGAAAAATTATAAAATTGAGCTCAATGGTTTAGAATCAAATAGTAACTCCTCCATGTGACAAGATAAGACTAAGAATCTAAATGGGTACTAACAACCAAAAACACCACTACCCATGTATCTTAGGGTTTGTAAATTTGTAAAACATATTAGCACTCAAATATTTGAAGGACTACCAAAGGCTTCTCATTATAGAGAATTGAAACAATTTATGAAGAATGTTAGGTCAAGAGTAAAAAAATAGAAATGGAAAAGTGAGAAAAAAAGGTAAATTTATTGTATTTTGAAATGAAGATTTACAAGTTTATTTATAGGATAGAGAAGAAGTTAAATTTCCACTAAAAAAATTAACTAAAACAAGACTACCAAAAATTGGATGTATTAACCATAGGATTACCCTGTAGAGATTAATATTTACATTCCCCCTTAATCTAAAGTGAATACAATTAAACTAAGTATTCCTCTAAAATTCTCAAGCTTCTCTCTTCCAAGTACCTTGGAAGAATATTTTTTGGCTTCTCTACAATTGGACAATGCTTAATTTGTACACTACCATCTTTCACATGATGTTGAATCAAATGAAATTTTGTGTTGATGTGTTTGGTTCATTTGTAAAATACTAGATTTTTAGCCATTTTCATTGTAAAATGGTTGTCAACTAGGTTGTGTTCCTTGAATTAATCAAGAATCCTTCTAAACCATAATATTTCCCTAGTTGCCTCAAAATTTGCCATACAATCTACTTCTATTCAAGATAAATTTGGGATTAAATAGTTCTTATATCTTGATGAAATGATTATTGATCCTAAATAAATTAACAAACCTAAAGTAGATTTATCATCTTCCAAGTCACATTCATAATTTATAAATCTAAATATTTGACTAAATGTAAATTTTTCTACCTTGGAGTATTTGAGCCCATAATTATAAGTCTCCTTTAGATACCAAAGAACACTCTTTGCTACTAGCCATTGGTTTTTTCTAGGTTATTACATGAATTTAGAAAGAAATCCAACAAATAAATAAATGGCCAATCACATTATTGTTGCATTCAAACTTCCAAAAAATTATTTTTACTTAGTTGTATCAACAAACTTTGTGATATAATCTTATTTAAGTTCCAAATTTTTCTCCATAGGTGTACTGAGTGGTTTGCAATCTAACATTCAAAATTTTCTTAGATGCTCACCATTTTTTTGGATGATGAATACATACTTTGTATTTAAATCTCTTCAATATCCAAAGAGTAATGAAGGTATCCTAAATCAATCATTCTAAACTATATTCAATTCTTCTTTCATGGTTGTAATGTACCTCTCATTGTTACTAGTTATAAACAAATCATTCATAAAAGCAACTAGATATAAAACTATCATACCAATCATTTTGATAAAAATGGTTGCATAATCAAATTCAAAATGCTCAAAATTTACTTTCAGGAAAAACTTGATGAGCTTTTATATTGATACGTATGGGGTTTTCTATAAACCATATATTGATTTGATATGTTTGTACACTTTATTTTCTTAACCTTGGATTGTATATCCTTTAGTTGAGTTATATACTATGTATCCTTCATATCTCTATTCAAAAATACAATTTTCATGTCCATTTTCCGAAGTTTTCATTTACTTTGTGCTAAGAAATCCAAAAAAGAGAAAATGGCAGTCCACTTTGTTGTAGGTCAAATTTTTCTTCATAATTTATGCCCTCTTTTTTAGAAAATCCCTTTATGAGAAGCCTTTCTCTACATTTTTCAACTGATCTTTCTACTTTTTACTTGTGTATATAGATCCACTTCCAACTAATATATTTATAACCTAGTAGAGGATCAACCAACTCACAAGTCTTATTTTTTATAAGAGCGTCATACTCAATTCGCATAGTCTTCATCCATACTTCAATATTCTCAACTTCTTTAAAGTAATTTGGTTCTAAGTCAACCATTATATTTAAAATTCATTAATAAACTCCAAGTTAACTTCTTTATTGGATTGATCAAGTGTTAACTTGCCTTGTCTAAACTTCTTGTTCATGTCTTGCTAATTTTATCAAGTCTCATTTTCTTAAGAGTTTGTTGAACTTGTTTTCCCCATTTTTTTATTAAAATCTACATCATGTTTCAATTATTTCTATGCATTTTCTTGAAGCATGTGTTCATCTAATGAAGTTTAAAATTCTTCATGAGAGGATTTCTTCTTCAACATTCTAAGTCAAAGATTTTGAATGTTGTTCTAACATATATGAATCCAAATTATGTATCCCCTTTCAACGTGAGGAATCTCACAAGGATAGGATTTCCAAGGGACAAACTTCACAAATTTTTCAAGGTATTATAACTAGCATTCAACATTGATAATGCATTTGGAGGCTTCAAAAAATAGAACATCATGAACAATAATAAATTTCTTATTAGCTTCATTTCATACAACCTACATACTTTTGAGGAATCAAAATATCCTAGAAAGATGCATTTATTGTTGGTGTAATTAATTATTTAATTACACTTTGCATAAGTTTACTTAGGTAATATTTTAAGTCCTAGGTTGCATAATTAGATAAATCATTTAATAATGGGGTGATTCCCCCCTTCCTTGTTTTTAGGAGATAAGATTCCTTCTAGAAGATGAGTTGTCCTTCTAGAACTTATCTTTATCTTTTTATCATTTCCTAGATAGAGTTCACATGTTGTCACATGTAGTGTGATTTTAACACTTGGCAACATCTTACGCATTTTAGGTTTTCACTCATGCCTATATATTCAAGGCATTTTGTACATTTTTAATCATCTCATATTCAATTTGACATTCTTGCATCTTAATGATAGCATGATATTTCTACCATTTCTCTCTTGTGGAAGTTATTTTGTCTTGCAGGTGATTCTGGGGTGTTTGAGGAGTTCACCTAAACTCCTACATTTATTACATGTGATCCAACTTACTTATTTCCTCCTTAGGAATTTAAGCATCACACTTGGAGCAAAAAATACTAAGATGTCAAATAGATGGAGAGTGACCAAACCAAAAATTATATGGATTCACCTAGTGTAAAGTAGATGAAAGAGATCTATTGCATACATAAACTATTATTTTTGTTGTTAATGCCCAAAAATGCAACTATAATCCTTTGAAATACAAAATTTCCTTGATCATATTCATGATAGTTCTATTCATTATTTCAATAACAAAATTTTATTGGGAAGTACTTGGAATGGTGGGATGATTCTTAATCCCATTTGACAAAGGTAATCCTCAAAAATGTTTGATGTAAACTCTCTACCATTATTTATTCAAAGAGTACCAATTTGAGTTTGAGCTTCATTTTCAATAATAATTTGAAACTTCTTAAAACTATTGAAATGTTTATATTTCTTCTACAAGAATTAAATATGTCATTTGACTATGATCATCAATGAAAAACATAAAATATTAACACACTCTAGCTTGATTTATTGGTAAGGACCCACACAAATTGGAGTAAATGATCTATAACTTTCTTTGTATATGCTTGCAAAGTTGAACTAGGGAAAGGATCTATATGTTGTTTTTGTAAAATGCAAGCTTCACATTTTTCAGTTGATGGGAAAAGTGGGGAAACATACAACACCATTCTATTAGCATGCCCAAATATTATGTCATAAAATACTTGTAGAAAGATTACCTTCTTCAATAAGGTAGGAAAAACTCCTTTAAATAGCTAAACCTCCTTTGTGTTTAAATAAATTTCCTCATTCAATATCAATAAGTATCACTTGATTATATATGACTTATTTTTTACTACTACTTGTCCAACTTCCAATAAAATGGAGTGGCCTTTTTGAATTAGCACTAGTGACAACAAGTTACATCATAATTGGGGAAAATACAATACATTCTAAAGTACACAATTTGGAAATCCACACAACCTTAAATGAATGTTTCCTTTTCCAATAGGCTTGAAACTTTTTTTTATCTACCACATGGATAGGACCACAAATGCCTCCATTAAACTCTTCAAAATAATCATCTTAAAATTTCCTATGTTTTGTGGCTCTAGTATCTAATATCCAAGCACCATGCCATGATTCATTAATTGAAATATAATAGGTAGAATGTGATATACAAAGCACAAATTCATCATGATCACTACCACATACAAACTAGGCTGCTCTTGATGCTTTGTCATCATAAAGGGTTATATCTTTTTGTTTGAAAGAATCTTCTCTTATCCAACATCATTTTGCATGCACATGGGATTTGTGACTACCTTTACAAGCACACCATTTGGTAATACAAGTGTTGGCAATCCAGTTGTCACATTAAAATTGTTCTCTACTAATTGTACCTCCTCTTCCTCTATTCCTCCATTGGCCTCTACCTATTCCTTGATCACTGTAACCACCTCTAGAAGAAAACTATTAGTACAAGGCTTTCCATTTTGTTAAGCGAGACATATATTGTTACAAGTTGCATTAATATTTCTCTTAAAGGATTTTCCTTGTTCAACCAACTTATCAACCAATTAATCGAAATTGATTGTCTTCAATTGATTTCTTGCTTGCAGAGAGTCTAAATAGGTTGAATGAGTTAGAAGGAGTGCCATTATGAAGATTGTATGATAGATATCAACAATTCCACTAGTAGTATCAACATGTTGTTTCATGGCTCAAGTTTTAAAATCTAAACTCAAAACATCACAATTTTTTAATTCTAGATTAAACAACTTAAATTGCAACTAAATAAACTTCAATTTTGAATGTGAATCAAATAGCACTCTTAATTTTTTAAGTGCATCCCAATGCATTTTATAGCCTTATAAGTGTTGAAACATAACTTTTGTCAATAGTAAGACTTTAACATTCTTACATTTTCCAACTTCCTTTGACAAATATTATTTATGTAGATTAGATGTCTACATCACAAATACTATACAAATTATTGAAAATTATTTTCAAATTTTCTTATACAGTTCCAACCAAATAATATTTCTTTCATAAACCATTGTCACCATAAATTTCATATTATTACTTTAATTCTTTTGCACAAACAAATCTATTTATTTTCATTACTTTTATTTATTCTTTGAAATTTACATTTTGCGTTTGAGACGTGCAACTCGTAATCTACGGTTTAAAAGTTTTGCTCTTTTCAGACCAAATTTCAACGGTTAAATTTTACCGCTTGGTGCCAAAAAAAATTTGTAGAAAACTCCGTCGCCTTCACTTTCTTTTGGGATTTAACCGTTGCAAGTTTTGAATGGTATGTATAGCTAAGAATGTTTGTCTTCTGATACTTTCAGGTTTGAAAGAGAAAAAACAGAAAAGTAGAATATAATCTCTTAATTGTTTTTAGCTTTTGGAAGGATGGGTTGATCAGCCTATAATATATGGTAAGGACGGCCGTGTTCAATTGATATTAAAAAACTTTACGCGGTGTTGCCGCCCTGACCTTGACTTTCTCCTTCAGAATCTCTCCTATATAATGTTATATCATGCTTTGGAACTCAAACACATCCACACTTTTCTCTCTGAGTCTTCTATCACTTCGTATCCTCTTCTCCAAAAAAATGGCAGGCTACTTGCGCTTGAGCTTAATTTTCTTGTGTGTATTTATATGTTATTGCAGTGAGCGTGTCATGGGAGGAGATCCTGATTCCATGCAAGATTTCTGTGTTGCAGACAAGCAAGGCCAAGGTAAAGTCTGATGCATGGAATTTGTGTCTTTTATATCTTTCTATGTACATGTAAAAGTACTAAACAAATATGAATATGAACATGTAACAGTTTTGGTGAGCGGCTTCGCTTGCAAGGACTCCAAAATGGTTTCAGCAGAGGACTTCTTCTTCGGAGGGTTGGGACGAGCAGGGGATACAAACAATGCTGTGGGGTCTAACGTAACAGCAGCGAACGTTAATCAGATTGCGGGGCTAAACACTCTGGGGATTTCGATGGTCCGCATAGACTACTCTGTGAGTGGAATCAATCCTCCCCACACCCATCCAAGAGCCACAGAAATCTTGGTTTTACTCAAAGGCCAATTGCTGGTGGGGTTCATCGATACAACAAATAAGTTGTACAGCAAGGTGTTGAAGAAAGGAGATGTGTTTGTATTTCCGAAGGGATTGCTACACTTCCAGCAGAATGTAGGGCAGCGAAATGCAGTGGCCATTGCTGCGTTGAGCAGCCAAAATCCAGGAGTTCAGGTTACCGCCAATTCTCTGTTTGCAGCAAATCCTTCCATCCCAGATAGTGTATTGACCAAGGCCTTCCGCAGCGATAAAGCACTTGTCGATTTCATTCAGGGGAAGTTCGTGTTATAGCTTCCAGGGCTTCCTCCTTCCATTCTTTATTTATCATTCCTCAGCGGCAGGCTAACGAAATAAAAATGATGATTATTTTTGAGAAGTATGGTTCAATCTTCTTTAGAAACCAAAAGAATATATATTATGGCTGCAACATTGCAATTATTTTGGAAGGTAAAGTAATTACAGTCATTACATAATGGCTAAAACTAAAACTAAAAGAATGGGTCTCGAAATGATTTTGATCTTGGTTTCTTAAACAATTTGGTCTCCGAAGAGGCGCGGTTCATTTCTTGGACAGAAGAATTAGGTAGTATATGAAATTAGGCATAATAAAAATTATGATGGGAGTGAAAATAGTAATGGTGAAAGCTGTAGGTCAAGTCTTTATGGTGTGGAATTAACAATTCAAAGAGGCCTTTTGCATTCCAATTTTAGAAGGAGATCAAACAAAAGTAGTAGATGTAGAATACAACTTTAAAAAAATGAAAAAATTTCAACAATATTCAAAATCAAAGCATGGTATCTTAAAATTGACACCTTTCTATATTATAAATTCTACTTAGTAATTGTGTAAGATGGATTTCAACATAAGTTATCTTATTCATTTTGTTACATTAATCGACAGATTATTAATTGTGATATTGCTATCAAGGATTTAACTGTGTAGTTTTATTAATCAAACTCATTGATCCATGTTTCATTGACCCAAATTATTAATTTAAATTGCTTTCTAATTTATTTTTTTGGCTTATTTAAAAAAGAGAATAAAATAGAGATGCATTTCTTCACACAAAAGTATACAAGCAAGGTTTAGAGATTAGGATCACTTAGACCTACAATTTATATCTCAACATGTTTTTTCACATAATTGTCCCACTTGAAATATGGGATTCTCAATTTAATTTTCATGAATTTTTTTCAAAATTAAAATGATATTTTGATTGAGTGAGTTTTTATTTGAAACACTTTCAATTTATCATATTAATCGTTTAGGTTTAAGAACATACATTTAAAAGGTTTAAAATAAAAAGTGGCTTGTTGACATTCACAATTCAAAAGAATGCATGTTCACAAATTGAATTTTTATTGTTTAACAATAATTTTTATAATTTACTAATATATTTAATGTTTTAGTGATAAATTGTTTCATGATTTTTTTACTATAAGTAAATTATCCATTTCTAACAAAAGTTCCCAACAATCATTTAATCTAAAATTACAACATTTGAAGAATTACAATAAGATTTAGACATATTGGGCCATCTTTTCTTGTCAAAACACTTGGATTGACTAATACCTCCACACCTTTCTCCTCTTCTAACCTTTAACATAATGTTTTATGTTCATTAAATGATTGGATATAAATTTGGTAGATAAGAACTCCACATATGTTGCATTTAATGAGAATCTAGTAATAGTTGGTGCATTGAGGAGATAAAAGGTGTTATGGAAAAATCATTACTAGTTAAAATAATTATATATAATATTTGTGGAATATTATTATTTTTATTACATTTATTTTCAAACCTAATTATTATAGAAATATATTTTCAATTTTATTAAAAGAAAATCCATTAATGATAAATGAGTAGATTTTTAAAAAAAAGATTAATATCAAATTTATGTTTATGAGATGTAGCCTTTAACTTTTTTGTTATTATGATGAATTTGAGTAAATAATATATAAATTTGAGGATCTAAGGAGCTCCATGTCAAATGTGTATGGGATAGAATTGAGGATAGTGCAGAAGAGATAAAGAAACCTTTGGTCAAGAGTAACTAATCACCCTAAAGAAATAGGATAGATGGAAGCATGGCCTAGGGTACAATTATTACATAACCTTCCAATATGTCACAAAAAACCTAAAAAGAAACATATTAAGTGTCTATGACTATATAGTAGTTTCATCAAGTTTAACTTTAATGGACCTAACAAGGGTAATTCTAGTTAGGTGAGAGAATGTGTGTTTAGAAATGAGGCTAGTAAAGGTAGATGAGTATAAAGGTACAAAAATAGGGATATCATGATATGTAGGAAGAAGAGACATGATCTCATCACTATTGATTAAAGAATTGTATTGAAATTTGAAAAATCAACATGTATGTGAGAATTACTATCACTAGTAAAAAATAGTATAATCAATGTGAATCTCATAGCTATGAGATAATTCTATGAAGGAAAATCACATACATGATAAAATAAAACTATTTTAAAAATGCTTACCCATTCATAAAATAGAAGGACATGAGAACATAAAAGGACAGAAGTATTGGATGCAACAAACATAAGAACACATCAAAATTAGTAATACACAACTGAATACTTTACCTAAAGGTAAGGGTCCATGAGAATAATGAAAAATGATCTAATAATGAAGCACAATTATGATGGTGGGTACATATATTAAAGAGAAAGTAAATAATGGAATTTAAAACACTAATAAAAAACATGAACAAACAATGAAACACAACAAAGGTGGATATGAATCACAAATATCTCTAAAATAAGAGATATGCAATGACATATATTAGATTTGAAACTATAATATGCAAAGATAAATCATAAGAACAAAACCATAACATATGTAAGATAAATCCCACAGAGAAAGTTCACCATCATTTAAAGAAATCAACACAAATTTATATATTAAAATTAGGTTTAGCATATATAAAAAATAATACAATCTAATTAACTTGATTTAGTGTTCAGACACATATATACTGTAACACTACTCTACAAGTCCAAAAACCTAATTTATATTCTTCTAAAAATATTGAGTGATACTTTTAATTAAATCATATCATTTATAATCTACAAGGATAAAAGAACAATAAAAAAAATTCTCATCCAATATTCCTTGATATGTTTAATAGCTCTAGTTTTTAAGATTAAGACTTGTGTCATAAGGTTAGGTTCAAGTTTGTGTTCATATTCGACAACAATTAAATTTAGATGAAATTTGGCAAGGATATTTCTTTTAACAAATATTGTGAATAAATTTATCTTATATAATTTTATTTTTTAAAAAAGGTAATAAATCCTTAAAATAAAATAGTATATGTTAAATTTTTAATTTCATTATAATAAATTTAAAAAATATTATGATATAATTATGATTAAAAGTCTAATGTAGGGGAAAGGCCTCAATTACGGTGCATGTTCCAATTACCATTTATTGATACATACTAATTAAAAGCTCACTAAAAAATTCTAAATGTACCAATAGTTGTCCACTTTATACCCAATAGTTACAAAACGTACTTTATTGGAGGAGTTGTGCAACTTTATTGGTATCAATAGTGCATGATTAGCAATGCATTTGTGCATATGTGTTGGATCAATTGTGCAAGTTTTGTGGTGGTCAAAACAAATGATTATCAGGGCACTAGAGAATATGTATTGGATGTCAACTTGAAATGACCACTTTTTGACCTTTGTGTACATAACAAATCCTCCCATGTTTTTCGTAACTACCCAGAAACTGAAACAATAGCTATAAGTTCTTAAGTTGCATACAAAGAAGCCCAAAAAAAAATGTCAAAAATTGACACACCATTTAGGAGCTTAAGGTGCGTGAAGTTAACTACAATTGCTACTGGTACCCTTCCCCTAAATATTTTAAAATATTTAAATTTAATATATAAAAAAAAATTAAAAAATAAATAAATATTGTTTAAATTACGAAGTTTAAAAATATTCCTTTCATCACTTTGTCTATTTGTTGATTCCAAGATTAGTTTGTATATTTCTCTCCCAATGTGGAAGTGAATGCCTTTTATATGATGATACCACCCTCCCAAAAACCCTCCCCATGCAATACTCCTGCTAACGAGGAAGTTACAACCACATCCAATCATCAATTGTAAATAATATGAAATAAGACTTTTGACAATGACGTTAAAAAGTTAAAACTTAATCATGACAAGGACATGATAAAACATAAAATGGAAATAAGAATTAAGACTTTTGGCCAATGTAGAAATGCAGAGCTTAGTTTGTGCTCTTTAAGCTCGATCATTTACTATGGCCTATATGGATAGATCAAAGAATGGGAAGGAACAATATTTCAGAAAAAGTGTTTGTCAACAAAGTTGTGTATTCAATATTAAAATATACAATAAGTCACTCAATTAACTATTTAATAAATCAATTTCTTACATATAAACCATTATTTATTCAAAGAGTATCAATTTGAGTTTGAGCTTCACTTCAATCATAATGTGAAACTTCTTAAAAAAAAAGATTTTTAAATTTTTTCTATAAGAGTTAAATATGTCATTGACCATGATTATCAATGAAAACATAGAATACTAACAACCTCTAGATTAATTTATTGGGAAGGGCCCACATAAATTGGAATGAATGAGCTATAACTTTCTTTGTGTTTCCCAAGTTGAACTAGGGAAAGGATCTCTATGTTGTTTTTCAAGAATGCAAGATTCACACTTTTCAATTGTCAAGTAAAGTGGTAAAACCTACAACACTATTTTATTAGCATGTGCAAATGTTGCATGCCATAAAAGGCTAGTAGAAAGATTGTCTTCTTCAATAAGGTAGGTAAAACTCCTTTAAATAGTTAGACCTCCTTTGTGTTCAAATAACTTTTCTCTTTCTATATTAGTAAGTGTGACTTGAATATATATGACTTATTTTTTACTACTACTTGTCCACCTTCCAATAAAATAGAGTTGCCTTGTTGTTGAATTAGGACTAGTGACAAAAAGTTACATCCTAATTGAGGAAGATCCTAATATATTGTAAACTGCACAATTTGGAAGTCCAAATAACTTGAAATAAACGGTTCCTTTTTCAATAGGATGGAAACTTATTTTATCTACCAAATAGATAGGACCACAAACACCTTCATGATACTCTTCAAAATAATCATCTTAAAGTTTCATATGTTTTGTGGCTCTATTATCTAATACCCAAGCATCATACCATGATTCATTCATTTAAGTATAATGGGTAGAATGTGATATACAAAGCACAAATTCATCATGATCATTACCACATGCAAACTAGGCTACTATTGATTCATCATAATGGGTTGTATCTTTTGTTTGGAAGAATTTATCTTATTCAATGTCACTTTGAATCATGACTACCTTTTCAAGCACACCATTTGGTAATACAAGTGTTGTCCATCTAGTTGTCACATTAAAAAAATTCTTTGTCAGTTGTACCTCCTCTTCCTCTATTCATCCATTGGCCTTTACCTTTTCCTCAATCACTATAACCACCTCTAGAAGAAAATTCTTAGTAGAAGGCTTGCCTTTTTATTAGGGGATACATATATTATTATAAATTAGCATCAATATTTCTCTCAAAGGATTTTTCTTGTTCAACCAGCTTATCAACCAATTAATCAAAAGTGAGTATCTTCAAATGCTTTCTTTCTTTTAGACTCTAAATAAGTTGAATAAGTTAGAAGGAATGCCTTTATGAAATATGTATGATAGATATTAAAATAATTTCACTAACAATATCAACATATTATTTTATCACTCAAATTTTAAAATCCAAACGGAAAGACATCACCATTTTTCACTTCAAGATTAAACAACTTCACTTCAATTTTGAATGTAAATCAAATAAGACTAAGTTCATCCCAAAGGCAATAATAACACTAAGTTAACATATCTCTATTAACTAAAACCTTATCTATTCTTTGAAATGTACATTTTTGCGTTTGAGACATGAAACTCGTAACCTACAGCTTAAAAGTTTTGCTCTTTTTAGACCAAATTTCATACGGTTAAATTTTACCGGCTGGGCTTAACTAGCACACTCTAAGCGTTGACCACTCTTAGGTGGCTGCTGTGGGGCCCAACTAACCCGCCTCCCGCCTGCTGTTTTCCGTTTTCGTTCACCTTTAGCAAGCCATTTCTGTTCACCGTTAGTTGGCAGTTTTCGTTCTCCGTTAACGTTCAAATTATTCCCACGCAGTCCGTTCACCGTTAGCAGGCCGTTTCCATTCACCATTAACATTCAAATTATTCCCGCCTAGTCCATTTCACCACGTTCAAAAACAGGCTTCCAACCCCATTGATTTTCATTTGTCAGTTCCCTCGCCGTTGTGCGAAAATGGGAGCATTGAAACAGAGTATGGACGTCTATCAAAACATAGTGAACTAAGGATTATTCAGATATTACATCTGGAAATGCTTTGGTAGACATGTATGCAAAATGTGGAAGCATAGACAGGTGCGTTAACTGTTGGCAAGATGCCTCAAAGAAAAGTGGTCTCGTAGAATGCTATGACTGCGGGATATGCACAAAATGCATTTGTTGAAAATGATTTAAAAACTTTCAATCAAATGTAATCGGCAGTTGTAATGCCAGACTTCGCAATCTTTGCCAGCACCCTCCCTGCGTGTGCTAAAATGGGAGCTTTGGAACGGATTCTGAACATCCATTACAGGACAAAGGAAAGAGGAGATGTTGCTGCAACTGCCCTAGTAGACATGTATCCAAAATGTGGAAGCACATACAAGGCATGTGAACTATTTGACGGAATGCCTAAAAAAGTGTGGTCTCATTAAATTCTATGATACCAGGATATACGCAAAAGGGGTTTGTTGAAAAGGCTTCAGAAGCTTTCGAGCAAATGCGATTGGCAGGTGTAAAGCCAGACTCCCAACCTTTACCAGCATCCTCCCTGTCTATGCCAAAATGGGAGCTTTCGAACATGGTATGGACATCCATTAAAGCATAAAGGATAGAGAAATTTTGTCAGATGTTGATGTGGTGGATGATGTGGTGGATGTGTGGATCTGTTTTCTTGCTTCCTGCAGATCACATATGAAAGCAGGCCCAGGAGTATTTTCAGTAATGTTACTTTTTTATTTGAATCTTAAAAAAGATGTGAGCAAATGGTAAGGAGATTGATGAAAGATAAGGAATTAAAAAGCTCCCCGAGTGTAGTTGGATTGAAGGTCATAAAATGGTATGTGTTTTTTTTTTAGGAGGCATATGACATTCACAAACACGATAAATTTATGCAAAGTTGAAGAAATTGGTTTGAGAGATGAAGACAATAGGGTATTTTTCAAATGCAAGATACTTAGTGGTGCGGAAAATGAGGGAATTTTTTTTATTTCTCTACTATCATAGTGAAAAGTTGTCAATTGTTTTTGGTTTTCTAGGCATGCTTGTTAGAACAATTGTTAGACTTGTTAAAAACCTTTGAGTATGTTAATTGTCACACTCTAATGAAATTTATCTCCAAGTTTGTTACAATTCCTACTTCTAATGATTAGTTTAGCTGATTTCATGAAGAGGAAATGAAATCATTGTAGGTATTAGAAATCAAGTGTGTGGTACTATTATGTGTCTTGTACTATCACTTGATAAATTAAGATATTAAAAAGAAAGTAGTTAAGGATGGATAAGTTAAATCAATTGAATATAAATGAAAATTTTTGATAATAAGAGAGTAAAAGAATTTATTGGTTAGATGAAGATAGGTTTTGAAGAGAATTTAATGATCGTGATAGAAAAGAAGAAGGAAGGAGAAAGAACATTGAAACAATCCTAGGACTAAGAGTAAAGAAATGGAAAAGCTTAGAAAAGTGTGAGAAGCATCAAGAGAGTGTATCAAGAGGGATGCACTTAATAAAAGCCCTAGCACCGAGATAGGGAGATCCTCAATGGACATGACACTGATGAATATTGAAGAAATAGATTGGTTTATAACCTAAATTAGATCTATAGAGAAAAATATAACTAAAATGATAAAGCAATTGAAATAATATAAGGCAACAATGAACTTAGAGAAATTTGACCTTATTGGTAGGGATACTATAGATGTTTTTGTTATTGGGAAGAAGATAAAATAAATAAGGGAGGAATTAAAGCAGTTGTTAATTGGTGAAGAAGATGAGAGAATATTTAGCAATAGAGTAAAGAAGTCACCAAAAATTTAGAGTTTTCCAAGGAAACTTTAGAGATGATACATGAGAGCAATTCCTAGGTTGAGGAATAAAGAAACTCAAAGAAAATTAAAGATAAATCAATTACTAATGATGTGTTATCAACCATCACATTCCCCAAGCTAAAGAGACACTATGAGGAGATGATCCTCATGGACTAAGAGTCACCTCCCATGTCAAAATCAAGAAGAATTTCTAAAGAGTCCATTAGGTAGTGAATCCTTAATTGGGTTAGAAAAACATTATCAAGAGGCAACTGTGTATGAGATTTGTCACGGATATTAGGAATTGAGTTCTTAGATGTTCAATTCCCAAGAGATAATGGTAGAGAAAGGACTCTGGTCAAGTAGAAAAATAGTGAAACTAGGCACAGAGGCCATGATAAAAAGATAGAAAGAAATCCAATAGTAGAGAATAGATTAGGAGAAAGGATAATCCAAATATAGATGCACATAAAATTAAGCTCCCTATTTTTGGTAAATAGACCAAGGATGTTATTGAACATCTCTTTACCTTGAACTTTCATTGGAGTGGGGTTGGAATTGATAATGACTAAACCCAATTATACAATTTTATGGAGACCCTCAATGATGAAGTACTGAGGTGGTGCATTAAAGAACACCCTGAGCATGATAAAAAATGGAAATAATTGAGTAACTTATTTTTGAAAAAATTGCACTCACCTAAAGTATGAAAAAAATAAAAATAAATAAATATGGAAGATGACAAAAACCAAGGAGGAATTAGTAAAATATTATGAACAATTATTTAAAAGTGTGGCTAGAAATCTAGAAGAAACCTTGACATAAGAGAAATGAATTGAGTGTTTTATTTTAGGGTTAAGCTCTCACATTATAGCAAAAGTAGATGAAAATATTTCCTCTTCGTATAAGGATGTAGTAGAATTTATCAACATAATAGAATCTTATTCGAATATATATGGGATAATAATTTAGTGGGAAAGGATGAAATTGATAATTTTAAATTAGAATTGGAAAGCGTAATGTTGTTTAGTAAGAAATTATGATGAAAGGTGAGAAAGTTGAGACTTCTCCCCCACCTAGAAGAAGTAAATTTTGGTTTTAAAATAACAATAGGAAAGATCATCTAAGGAATGGATGTTTGACCACACTAGAAATTGAGAAATCCTCTAGAAAGATAGTAAAAATATATTTTAAAGTATAAAGTGTGACAAACATGACACAAATAGGTGTCCAATGTTACTTCATGAAGAATATGAATATGAACCAATGGTTTATAGATTTACTAGGGAAGCATTTTTTGATATAGGTATGGAGAGAGCATAGGGTTTAGCTATAAGAGGATTCAATTTTTATTTGGTACATGGCTAGTGGGAAGTTCAATTGAGAAAAGTATAAGACCACCTAACAATATACACTATATGGTACTAAAATTTCAAGATTTAAGACAATCCATGAGATATCATGATAACTATTGAGAATGAGGTGGTAGGGGAGGCTACCACAATAATAATAGAGGTACTAGAGAAAGAGGAAGGACCAAAATGCTAGCATGTTATAACTATGATAAACTAGGACATTATTCTTATTACTAGTGTAGAAGAAAAAAAGAGGAAAATCCACATGTGATTTTTGTGGTGATAAATCACATGATATTTATAGTTCTCCCATATTTAATATTTCTATAAGAATGTGTTGGCATCATGATTGAAAGGTGAATAATTGTCTAGTCCAAATTTAACTTATGATGCTAAAGTAATGAATAACTAAAGTAGAGGAGCAAATGTTTGACAATGTAAGAAATCAAATATAGAAAACAAAAGTAGAATAGGAGAATCCTCATTGACAAAATAGAAATTTGAAAACTAATACAAAGGGAAAAAAGGGAAAAAATAAAGAAAAAAGGCCATGTAGAAACTGAAGAAAAGATAAAAAGAACTTCAGTAATTACTAGTGTTGGATTGATAGAAGGATATCCTAGGATAATCTTATGAGAGTGAAGATGAAAAATAATATTTAGATAAAGGGGAACATGATTTGGTGATAAGGAAGTCCAAATCGATAATTAAGAAAAATAAAAAGGAGAGGATAATTGTAAGGCAGGTTTCATCACCAAATAAGTCTATAAACTAAAAAGAATTGAAAATTTTGGTAGAATAAGAAGAGGTTGGGATTCAAGGTTTTGATTGGATGAAGTTGGATAAGGTTATTGGAATGAAACTCATGTGAAATATGGAATTGGTATTTTTTATAGCTTCATCCAATTAGAGTTAGCTTGTGAATGAAGGAAGATAGTAAGTTAGATGATTAAGAGGAGTAAGGAATATTCAATTAGTTTAGTTAATTATTAGGGTTGGATTAAGGAAAAAATAATAAGTTATTGGTGCTATTATTTGTAGAATTATTGGTTTCTTGAGAAGATGACAGGTTTAAAGAAATAGATACATCAAGGTCAAAGAGGAGGTAACTTGAAAGTGATCTATCACCTATGTATAATCATGCAAGGTGGTACAAAGCGTTATAAAAGTTGGATATTTATGCAAGATATTTTAATTGCAAAGCTTTGGGAAAATATTCTTAATAATACCCTCTCGATATTAGAGTTGAGAAGAAGATAGAAGATCTATGAAAGAAAGGATTAATAATAGAATATAAAATACATCACCTTCTCACTTGTTCCATGATTGTTTAATGTGTAACATTAATGAAATTGACATGCAATCTCATGTTGAATTGAATTTGTTCCATGAAAAGATAAGTGAGATAGAGGAAGGAACCCATAGAATAGGTAGATAAAGAGTAGAAACATTATAAGGATTTTTCCTTAATGAATAGAGAAAAATCTTAGCAAAGAATTGATTATCAAACTAATTTAGTCAATGCACATTGATCTATAAAGGATTGAACTTTATCTTAGGATATCTTATCCAATTATGCATGTATGTCTATGTTTATCATGATGAGATATGGTTCGTGTGCATGATTTATTATAGCCAAACATATTATGTTGTCGAGGAGGTTTAAGGTTCCACCCCCTAGGGTATAATTTGATGAGAGAATAGATAGAGAGTATTGCACGAAAAATGATAAGGTTAGGGGCATAGGTTGGGATGTTGAGGGTAGGCGACACAAATTTTTTCATGTTATGATAAGTTTATGGAAAGGGGTGTGAGGTTAAGGGTAGGATAGGAGAGGGAATGAAAAAAAATTTGTAAGTGAGGATCAAGCAAGATAAGTGAAGGGTGAGGTTTGAGAGGGTGGTTCATAGGGGTAGGAGGTAAATCCGTTGCCTAAAAGGACATGATCATAGTTAAAATGAGGAATGGAGAGAGAGGGACATAAATAGTAGGAATGTGGGTTGGATGAGGAATCAACGTGGAAATTTAGGTGAAGGAATATTGAGTGGTAGGAAAAATAAAAGAGTTTTGCTAGAAGAGAGGGATGAAGGTACAAGAATTAGACTATAAAGGGATATGAATATGGATAATATATCCCATACCTTGTAATAACTCTAGCTCCTCAAGATGGGTAATAATGAGATTTGTTCAGGAGTTTGCAAGTGAAGAGATTTAGGATTAGTGACATCATTGGGTAGGATACTTTAGAGGAGACACAAGTGGTGGTCAATTTTTGTGAGTGGAAAACTTAGCATCATCTAATAGGGGTCCATTATCAAAGTGGTCATCATTGTGAGACATGTAGAATGCGACATTATGTGGGATGGATGACAATGGAGGAAGGGTAATGAAAGAGGGAAGAAGAAGGACAGTACATAGATAGGTTTAGATGGAGGTTCCTATAAGAGATAATGTACATGGGAAAGGGATTGTCAAAGAAGGATAATAATCTCTATCGAAGAACAACAAAAATGATTCATCCTTGTATACTATAAAAAAATTGAGTAGAAAAATGTAAAGTGTTTATAAAATAATAGACAACAACAATAGTGTAGTATATTGGCACTAACCTATTTTTGATAATGTTTATAGACTACGATTATGTTTACTCAAAACTAAAGTTTTGTTGAAGATGAAAAAATTAAAAGTACAATTAACTAATTTTCAAATATTAGAATGAGATTTTGTTGTTTAGAGAGAAATTTTATTTTGAAGATGAAGAAAGGAATAAATAATGAAGGTTAGGATTCACATCAAGTTAAATATAGACATAGATAGAAAATAGATAGCCTACAAAATTTAAATGTAGGAAAGTCTTTTCACTTTATATTGTAGGACTCAACTAGCAACTTATCATAAATGGGTTTAGTTAATATAAACATATCAAACTTCTATACCAACTAAAACATAAATTATTTTTCTTCTACTTAGATTGTTTAACATGTCTTACTTATACTAAATTCTTAATCTAAATAGGAGGATTCAATTGGGAAATGATAACAAAATAAGAAATTAGTTGTTTCACTAGCAATTAAATTTATGAGCAACAAGATTGTTTAAAGACATTTAAAAGATAATAGGAATAAAATATGAAAACTACATAAGCTAGTTGATGGAAAATAATAGGAGGGCCTTATTGAAAAACCTTAGGTCACTAATAGGAGGAACAAAGTCCAATTTTGATATAAGGATGTTGACATACTTGTAGAGTGCAACCATGTCTTTATTACATGTTATTTTTTTAGAAAAAGAGAATAGATAACAAAAATAAAAAAGAATACTAAAAGTTTGGAGAAATGTAGAATATAATATAAAGATACAATTCATTGTAAATAAGTAAGAAATGTGGTCTCAAAACAATTCACGCCCCTTGTCTATGTTTTCACATTTTGCAAATGTACTTTTTGGTAAAGGAAAATATAGAATTACAAAATTCTATGACTTAAGAGAAATGAATTAGGGGTCATTAATGTGTCGTGCCAAACACTGGAAGAAAAAAGAGAAAAGGAAATAAGGTGGAATATTTTCAACATTTAGATATTGGTTTTACCACATACCTTATGCCTTTTGGGTATGATGGTATGAGTAATCCTACAAGTATGGGTTCCACAAGGACGAAGGGAGATGGGAAGTTGGGTGAGGGAAATGAGTAGGGAAAATGATAAAAGTTTGAGATTTTGAGACTTAAAGAAAAAGTGAATCCTCAAATTCTAGGAATTAAGGATGGTGAATACTAAATGCTAAAGAAGAGAAATCATGGAAAAATGTAAGTGGAGAATAATTGAGGTTCATGGGTTAGTCTTATAGCTTAAGAAGAACATGATTACATGGAGACCTAAAATCCTAGGGCAAAGACAAACACAATGTAGGGAGTGTAAATGTGGGTTAAGCCATGATAAATTACCTAGGTAATGAGAAGTCTAAAAGACTAAAATAGTCAAAGGTCTAAAAAAAAATGGAAATGTTGGGTTTCAAGGAATAGAGGGAAAGTATATTGCTATAAACCTAATAAAGGCTACAAATAGACACAATCACCCCCAACACTTAGAAATTCCTATAGTTTGAGATATTTAGGCATGTTACAAGTATAATGAATTGCAAAACACTACAATAAGAACATTTTTGAATAAGGGGGTCTATTAAACGAATTCTTAGACCGGTTATAGATGTTGGCCAAAACATGGTTCTATTAAGAAAGGAAGCACTCAACTTAGATAAATTTTCACTAAAAAATATAGGCCCCACCATTACTTGGAATGGGGCAAGGCAAAGACATCACATAAAAACTATAGGGAAAAAATAAATCTTTGATCAAATATTAATGAGGGAGTTTAAGGCGACAAAATCAAAATAAAAAATAATTAGAAGAACAATATAGTCCTTTCGCTAAGAATGATATGTAAGGTAAATGCTCAAAAGGACAAACATCAACAAAGGAGTTCCTTGATTTTATCTTAAATTAGAAATGGTGTTGCAAGGAATAAATAAGTGGAAACTTTATTAGAGAATGTTTCTTACTCTTTAAGGATACACAAATCAACTTAGGAACCCATATATTAAGGTTTATCATAATTAAATCTTTTCAAAATAACTTCATACAAGAAAATAATCCTCCTAAATTAACAAGGTCTTTGACTTAACCATGGAAAAATGTGTGTGCAAATGAGTTAATCTCTTCTTCATGAAATCAGCTAAACTAATCATTAGAAGTAGGAATTGTAACAATCTTGGAGATAAATTTCATTGCAATATGAAAATTAACGCATACTCAAGGTTCTTAACAAGTCTAATAGTTGTTCTAGTGAGCATGTCTAGAAAACCAAAAGAATTTAACAACTTTTCAATATGGTGGTAGAAAAATAATTCTTTCCCTCTTTTTCGGGACCACTAAGTGAAAACACCCTATTGCCATCATCTTCCAAGTCCATTTCTCCAACTTTGCATAAATTTACTGTGTTTGTGAATATCATATATTTTCTACACAAAAAGCACATACCATTTTATGGCCTTCAATCCAACTAAATCCGGAGAGCTTTTTAATTTCTTATCTTTGATCAATCTCCTTACCATTTGCTCACATCCTTCTTAAAATTCAAATAAAAAAAATGTTGTAAATACTCCTAGGCCTGCTTTCATATGTGATCTATAGGCAGCAAGAAAACAGATCCACACATCCACCACATCCACCACATCAACATCTGACAAAATTGATCTATCCTTTATGCTTTAATGGATGTCCATACCCTGTTCGAAAGCTCCCATTTTGGCACAAACAGGAAGGATGCTGACAAAGGTTGCGGAGCCTGGATTTGCACCTACCAATTGCATTTGCTCGAAAGCTTCTGAAGCCTTTTCAACAAATCCTTTTTTCGTATATCCTACTATCATGGCATTTAATGAGACCACACTTTTTTAGGCATTCTGTCAAACAGTTCACATGCCTTGTTTGTGCTTACATATTTTGCATACATGTCTATCAGGGCAGTTGCAGCAACAACATCTCCTCTTTCCTTTATCCTGTAATGAATGTCCATACCCCATTCCAAAGCTCCCATTTTAGCACACGCAGGGAAGGTGCTGGCAAAGATTGCGAAGTCTGGCATTACACCTGCCGATTACATTTGATTCAATGTTCCTTTTCAACAAATTCATTTCGTGCATATCCTGCAGTCAGCATTCCACGAGACCACATTTCTTTGAGGCATCTTGCCAACAGTTAATGTGCCTTTCGATGCTTCCACATTTTGCATACATATTTCCAGATGTAATATCTGAATAATCCCTAGTTTGTTACGTTTTGATAGACATCCATACTCTATTCCAATGCTCCTATTTTTGCACAGCCACGAGGGAACTGACAAATGAAAACCGATGAGGTTTGAAGCCTATTTTTGAATGTGGTGAAATGGACTGGGCGGGAATAATTTGAATGTTGGCGGTGAATGGAAACGGCCTGATAACGGTGAACGCAAACGGCTTTCTAAAGTTGAACGGAATCGGCAAACAGCAGGCGCGACGGGTTAGTTGGGCCCCACAACAGCCACCTAAGCGTGGTCAACGCTTAGAGTGTGCTGGTTAAGCCAGCCCAATTTTACCGCTTGGTGGCAAAAAAAATTATAGAAAACTCCGTCGCCTTCACTTTCTTTTGGGATTTAACCGTTGCAAGTTTTGAATGGTTTGCACAGCTAAGAATGTTTGTCTTCTAATATCACTGTCAGGCTTGAAAGGAAAAAACAGAAAAGCAGAACATAATCTCTTAACTGTTTTTAGCTTTTGGAAGGATGGGTTGATCGGGCTATAATATATGGTAAGGACGGCCGTGTTCAATTCATATTAAAATCCTTTACGCGGTGTTGCTGGCCTTACCTTGACTTTCTCCTTCACAATCTCCCCAACATAATGTTATATCATGCTTTGCAACTCAACCACATCAACACTTCTCTCTCTCAGTGTTCTATCACTTCATATCCTCTTCTCCAAAAAAATGGCAGGCTGCTTGCGCTTGAGCTTCATTTTTGTGTGTGTATTTATATGTTATTGCAGTGAGCGTGTCATGGGAGGAGATCCTGATTCCTTGCAAGATTTCTGTGTTGTAGACAAGCAAGGCCAAGGTAAAGTCTGCTGCATGGAATTTGTGTTTCTCTTTTAGCTATCTGTGTGCATGTAAAAGTACTAAGCAAATATGAATATGAACATGAACAGTTTTGGTGAATGGCTTCTCTTGCAAGGACTCCAAAATGGTTTCAGCAGAGGACTTCTTCTTCGGAGGGCTGGGACGAGCAGGGGATACAAACAATGCTGTGGGCTAAAACGTAACAGTAGCGAATGTTAATCAGATTGCGGGGCTAAACACTCTGGGGATTTCGATGGTTCGCATAGACTACTCTGTGAGTGGAATCAATCCTCCCCACACCCATCCAAGAGCCACAGAAATATTGGTTTTACTCAAAGGCCAATTGCTGGTGGGGTTCATCGATACAACAAATAAGTTATACAGCAAGGTGTTGAAGAAAGGAGATGTGTTTTTGTTTCCGAAGGGATTGCTACACTTCCAGCAGAATGTGGGGCAGCGAAATGCAGTGGCCATTGCTGCGTTGAGCAGCCAGAATCCAGGAGTTCAGGTTACTGCCAATTCTCTGTTTGCAGCAAATCCTTCCATCCCAGATGGTGTATTGACCAAGGCCTTCCGCAGCGATAAAACACTTGTCGATTTCATTCAGAGAAAATTCGTGTAATAGCTTCCAGGGCTTCCTACTGGCATTTTTTATTTATCATTCCTCAGCGGCAGGCTAACGAAATAAAAATGATGATTATTTATGTTTAAGTACCTATGGTTCAATCTTCTTTAGAAACTAAAAGAATATCTATTATGGCTGCAACATTGCAATTATTTTGGAAGCTTATCAAGGTAATTAGACCCTTCTCACCTATGCATTCTCTAGTTCCATACTATTATTTTCTCCATAGATAACTTGCTCTCTAAATTGAGATCTAAGTTCTTAGATATCCAAAAAGCATGGCAATTAAAAGTAGACATCAATACTCCTGTTTGTTGCTAGTTTCAATGGTGAAGGTGTAGATTCTACAAATCTCTTGCACTACAAAAATAAAAGAACTATTATACTCGATAGTGCATATATATTGCTAAAAATAGGGTGCCCAAATATACACCCTTAGCAAGCACCATAATTGCATTTCAATCATTAAAAATATATACACTTTCAATCTTCTAATAGAAACATATATTATTTTCTTGAAGTAAGCACTGCAATATTTAATTTCAGAGACATGGCACTAATCCAAAATTTTGATTCACACAAATAAATGGATATTATCAATTCTTAAGGTAATATTATTTTTGTTCTTAATGGTGATTCTACTTCTTGAAGCCCTCCTTTACCAATCTATTGTATAAGTGTTGGATTAACAATTTCTTCTATGGAAGAATATTTATAATAAATTGATTTATGTTGATAATATTGCTTATACTTGCGAGCGCAAAGTAGAAGGTGGGAAAGTTCCTTATAGTGTTCAAGTTATCCCTTCTAAGTTATCTAACTAATAGAAAAATGAAATCAATGAGGATTTCAAAGCCAAGCTTGAGTCAATTGTTGAGTCGACACAAGTTTAATTTTCTTGAGCCTATGTTGAACACCTTCAACAAGTAATATTTGTCGTGAATTTGAACTTGATAAACTTCAATTTAGATACTCCTCATGATGCTATCATTTATCCAATGATTAGTGAAAATACCTTTTCTTCAATTTTGGTAGCAATCAAGGAAGATTAGGGAAAAATCTACTTTTCAAGAATGAATCTCCAAGGCTTGAATTAATATCTCCCTCAAATTCACTATTGAGAGAGAGGATAAATCAAATAAGAAACAAATTGTCATTGAAGAAATTTTCAAATACAGTGACATGAAGGTTGTTGATGTTGAGAAAAATATTGGTAAATTAATGAAAAATTAGTGTTGAAACACACATCAAGACTTGAAAACCTTATTCTATAGGTTCTTAAACAACAAGCCCTTGCAAATAATAATTTGAATATTCACACTAACCAATCTATCCAGCCTAAGAAAAGAAAAAGGATGAATTGGCCTCATAGGAATAAGAATGCAAAGGGTGTCCTAGATAGTCCTATTATTCTTCCTCACAAATATAAACCAAATATCCAAAAGAAGAACCAACAAAAAAATAAATTTTGTGGTAATAAACAATAACAACAACCTTAGTTGTTTCATATTTCATAGTTTGGGCAATTCCAAAGTCCCCTTCGAAATTCCAAGAAGGGTAGGGCTTTACCCTAAACCTCCCAACCTCATTCTTGTTGTTCCATAAGGGTGTTTATAGGGAAACATATGGTGGATCCAAAATGGTGGTTTAGTATGGTAAGAAAGGAAATATGTCCTATTTGTCTGAAAGAAACAAGGGAAGGATTGATCCCTTGGAGATCTACTCATCATTGTCCAAAAATTAGTGAGTTGTATACCCTTCTTACTCCTAATTATTGGTGCCTTCTATGGTTTATTCATTATTTCATGGGAGAGCTAGATGGTTGCATCACAAATTCTACTATTCACAATATTTTCAATATATTTCTTTTTATTTTGGAAAAATAAATGTTGCATCTTGGCCTCAATTTTATTTTGAGTATAGCTACTACATCTCCTAAATTTAACTTATTAATAAATTTAATTACTTTTCTTGTTGTCTTAGGCTTGAGTGATCATTTCATCCCTATAACTAGTTTGTTATCCCTTCTTGTCTATTTTCTACTAATAATTATGATGATGATGATGGTCAAATTACCTTCTTTAAGGTTAATAATCCTACTTGGAATCGGGTATGTGCAGGATCATGATGGGCCAAAAAGTGGCAATATGATGTGTAGGTGGCTGATGACTATTTTTTTACCCAAAATTGATGAAACGAAAAGGGTTTTTAAAGGAGATTTTCAGATTTCCATCGATATAAATTATGATTTACTTTGAGTTTAATAAGTAATTATTATTCATTTTCTATTCAAATTATGACTAAAGTCCTGATTGATAGGCTAATTGAAAAACATCTATAGATTTCAAACAATATCACATTTTTTGAATCCAAAACATGCATCACATTCTATGCTTCGTATACTATAGGATTAAAAAAAGAAAAATTGAATTTCATGAAGTTTTGACCAAGTTAAGGTATAGGACATGCGAGCTTTATATTTTTAAAAATTTGTAATAAAAATTTATAATTAATTATTTACTCAGCAAAAATTACCAAAATATGCATCACATCGAGGCATGAGTCCTCCTACTTATATCTAAAATCTTATAAAAAATATTATCATTTTATTGTGGTTAGGGTGGTCATCCTGACACCTACTTCTTATTTTCTCTGAAATTTAAGTACTACTACATTGAAATTTCAAATTTTCACCAAATAGATTTTTTTTTCTAAACAAACCTAGTAGTTTAGAAACTACATTCAATTTTCTACAGATTCTTTTCTTACATATTTTTGAAATAATATAGATAACCTATTCAAATTTTTACATCAAGTTGCCTAACTCTAATTTTTCTGAACTTTTTGCCACTTAAGGGCCTGTTTTTTCCATGATGGGCCAAAAAGTGGCAATATAATGGGTAGGTGGCTGATGACTTTTTTTTTTACCCAAAATTGATGAAATGAAAAGGGTTTTTTAAGGAGATTCTCAGCTTCCCATCCATATAAGGGTAAGTGCACCAAGATGGTTCCCAAAAAGGGGGCTTATGGCCACTTTTTTTTGAAATCAAAGTAACACCGACCCGACATGAGAATGAGGTGATAGTTGGCTAATCAAAATTCCTGAGATAAACAAAACAAGATCGAAGTGTTCTCGAAGTTCACTTTCTTAAACTACTAATTTATTTTGAAAAATGGTTGAGATTAAGGGGTCTTTAAAAGAGGGATCGCATTAATAAATTGGTGCTATATTTTTTGTCGCACTATACAGTTAACCTTGCACCATCTCGCCGAGAGCACGTTGAACTTTTTTGTAGTATTTTTAAAATTGTAATGGTCAAAGTGCCAGCCAATAAAGGATTCAGTTTGATGCGGTCCCTTCAATAATTTTTACGAACATTTGACTTTTACCACTTTCGGCGGGCACCCCTGGCAAAATTTGGGCCCGCGTTCCAAAATTCTTTTGAAGGTAATGATTCTTTTGAATTTTTAAACGTAGAATAGAGCTTTATTCTCAACAATTATCGAACTCCTGAATAACGTTTAATTCATGTTCAAAAACCAAAAACAACTGCTTTTTACGAAAAAAGAGATGATAATAAACAAAAGAAATTATGGATGAAAGGTTTAACATTGTTAAAAAGTGAAAAAAATTACATCGTTGGATAGCTAAGAGAGAACCTAACATTACCCATGTGTTTTCTTTTGTCGATATTAAACCAGATGCAATCCTGATGGTGAGCACGAACCCGATTATGTGAAAAAGTTGTAGAATTTGTAAAAACACGTCTCTGGTCATTGGGAATGCCCTCCAAGCCTCTAGGTTGGTATTCCAAGGCAACTACCAATACTAAGGCTCGGGGATTCCCAAAGAAAAATATAACGCGCTCGCGTTATAACACGAGCGTTATTTCCTAGTTTTGATCTCGTTATGTTTCATTGATATGCGTCCTTTTGCCTCTTGCATGTCGCTGTAGCATTCTGTTTGTTATGCCGAAACCAAAGAAAATCCTCCTGTCCCAATGTGTTTCGCTGTGACCTCCATAAGTCGGGGAAACATCATGTAGATAATGCTTCATTATATTGAGAGTCACCCCAAATGCCATCTCCCAGTCACTGAGACAAGAAATTTTCTTACCGAAACGTGCTTCGTTGCTTCATCCGTTTCGCTATAACCTTGAGATATCAGAGAGACATCTCACAGATTAGACTTTTCTTTACCAAAAATCTTCATTCATCATGAGTCGCTGTGACAAATTGGTTCTCTCGTCGATGTATTCTTTTATCTTATGTGGGTCGTCGTAACATACCGACATCGGGGAGACCTCATACAAAGTGCACTTTGTTTTACCGAAAGACTTTATCCATCTTGTGTGTCGTTGAGACAATCCAATTTTCATCCCAAAAAAGTCCTCATTGTGTTATCGGCGAGACCGAAGGTCACTCACCAAGACATTACTTCAAAAGCCTCAACTCTTACCGATATGCATCCTCCTGCCACCAGTTGATGTGACAATGTATATTCGCTATATGACCTCACACCGGAAGCAATATGTTTGGCCGAAGAAACCATCCATGTGTTGTTCGGTAAGACTCTCCTCGAGAACATGCTGACGAAAACCCCGTGTCGACAAGACATAACAACCTCACCGAGATCACATTACGATATTGCCAAGCTCTCGCTGATGAACCTCCACATGCATTAATCGGGGAGACAATTCAAAATCGATGAGGCACTATCCCGACAACCAAACTCCTACCAATAGGTTCCTCCTCGGTCGCTGAAACCACGTGAAATTCATGCCAATAGAAACCTACAGGTGAATGCCGATCGCTGTAACAATGAACAAGTCTTGCCGATCACCTGCTGCAAACATATGTTAACACATAGGCAACATGGGTCGGGGAGACCTAGATAGACCTATGCTGAAATGGACCACAACATGAAAAATGCATGACTCGATGGATTCTATGGGGTCACACGACCAAAATATGGGTAAAAATATCATAAAATGAGGAAAATGTGCCTAAGGTAGGACTCAAATGGAGACTTAGGGGGATGAAAGATATGTAAAAATCATCAGATTTT
>VDFB02390139.1:0-14995 GCA_007258455.2 Sequoia sempervirens | reverse complement strand
GGTTTTAGTCAAGAAAAAAGATGGTACTCTTCGTATGTGCATTGACTACAGGGCTCTGAATAAGAGAACCATTAAAAAAAGATACCCCATTCCATGGATCGATGAGCTGATCGACAAGGTGCATGGTGCTTGTTTCTTTTCAAAAATTGATTTGAGGTCCGGTTATCACCAGATTAGGGGTGCGTGAGCAAGATATAGAGAAAACGACATTTTGATGCCATTATGGGCACTTCAAATTTGTGGTTATGCCATTTGGGCTAACCAATGCTCCAGCCACATTCCACGCCACAATGAACAGAATCTTCCAGCCACAGTTGAAGAAGTTTGTACTTGTATTCTTTGATGATATACTAGTGTACAGTAGAATGTGGGACACCTTGCTCACTTGGATGCAGTGTTGGGGATTTTGGATACAAAGTCATTATATGCAAAAGAATCAAAGTGTGACCTTGGCATGGCAAAATTATTATATTTGGGTCATATTATTAGTGCAGAGGGTGTGAGGATGGATCCTAATAAGATCCGAGCTATCATCGATTGGCCCACTCTAGAGAATCTCACACAGTTGTGCGGATTTTTGGGGCTATGTGGTTTCTACTGCTAGTTTGTCAGCGGTTACTCGCGCCATACAGCGCCTCTCACGGACTTGATGAAGAAAGGTGCTTTCATTTGGACTCCAGAGGCACAGGAGTGCTTCATGAGATTCAAACAGATTATGACCATTTGTTTCGTTCTTGCTCTACCAGACTTCACGAAGCCATTTGAGCTTCAGTGTGACGCCTCGGGTGAGGGAATTGGTGTTGTGCTTATGCAAGAGAAGCACCCAATTGCATTTAAGAGCAGGAAGCTCAGGGGACCAGAGAGAGGGTATAGTATTTATGATAAAGAGATGTTGGCCATTATGCACGCTTTGGCCAAATTCAGACAATATCTCATTGGCAGTAAATTCTATATAAAAACTCACCATAATAGTCTTAGACACTTTTTGGGGCAGCGAGATCTTAATGACCGCCAGCAGAAATGGGTCAGTAGGCTTCAGTCGTATGACTTCAACATTACATACTTCAAAGGTACTCAAAATGTCGTCATCGATGCTCTTTCTCGCAGACCACACTTGAACACTATGGTTCAAATCTCAGAGGATTGGAGGCACCTGATTGTGGCAAAATACGCCAAGGATGCATGGGCATTTGGGATCATTGAGGGGTCAGTTCAGGACAGCAAATATGCAGTTGTTAATGAGCTCATAATTTATAAGGGTAGGATATATTTGACGCCAGGGTCAGAAGTGAAGAGTATAATATTGAGGGCTTTCCATGATGTGCTTACTGCAGGACACCCAGGATACTTCAAAACTTACAGGCAGATCAGGGAGAGGTTTACATGGAAAGGACTCAAGGCCGATGTCCTTCAGTATGTTAGGAAGTGTCCAGTTTGTCAACAGAACAAACAGGAGCACACTTACCCGACAGGTCTATTACAGCCACTTCCAATTCCTGATAGAAAGTGGGAAAGCCTATCCATGGACTTTATTACGGGCTTGCCTAAAGCCCAAGGAAGATATTGTATATATGTGGTTGTAGATCGGTTAACAAAATATGCCCACTTCTTTCCGATCACAGCTACATACACAGCTACACAAGTGGCAAAATTGTTCTTCCGAAAGGTTTTCAGACTTCATGGGTTGCCTCGGACCATAGTCAGTGACAAAGACAGCCGCTTTATGAGTCACTTTTGGCAAGAGGTGTTCAAACTCTGTGGGACCGAGTTAACCCCAAGTACCAGCTATCACCCGCAAACAGACAGGCAGACAGAGATAGTTAATAAATGGGTGGAAGGTTATCTTAGAAATTACATAGTTGGGCAGCAGAAGGCATGGGTAAAGTGGATTTACCTCTATGAGTTTTGTTATAATTCCACTTTCCACATGTCCATACAGATGACCCCTTTCATGGCGTTATACGGGTATGAAGCTCCTAGCTTTATCGACCTTTTGTTTAGTGATAGCAGAGTGCCTAGCAAGAGACCTGTTGTGAGGAGTCGACATTATGAAGGCTCTCAAGGAGAATATCACTAAGGCACTAAATCAGCAAAAACAATATGCTGATCAAAGGAGGACCGAGAGATCATTCGAGGTGGGAGATATGGTCTATTTAATGTTGCAGCTGTATCGATAGTCTACACTCAGGAAAAGTGGTGCTGAAAAGTTGAAACCACGCTACTATGGGCCTTTTCGGATTATCAGGCGAGTGGGTGAAGTAGCATATGAGTTAGAACTCCCCACAGATAGCCGAATTCACAATGTCTTTCATGTATCACGCCTCAAGAAGGCATTGGGACATCATGTGACTCAATCAGCAGTGTTGCCACCCCTGGATGATGAGGGGAAATTGATTCTTGAGCTAGAGGCTATCTTGGATTTTTGAGAGAGGCGGGTACGGAAACAAACTATCACAGAATATTTGGTCAAATGGAAGGATTTGCCAGTTGAGGATGCCACCTGGGAAGGTGAGGAGATCTTACAACACCCAACATTGAGATTGCTTGTGGGCAAGCAATTTCAGGGAGGGAGGACTGTAATGTCACCTCCAAAGTGAGACATCCATATTCAGTAGATTAGCTTATTATCATGACCCTTGTAGGCTAATGAAGAGGATTAGGGGGTCTTCTGAGGATGGTATCACTCCAGTGTTCAGTGTGGATCAACTTTGGCTTTCTATCTGTTGGGCTCTGTGGACTCGCATATTGAAATATGCCCCTTAATATTTTCTGATTTTAATATCAATTACAATTGCAACACGCACCCGTTAAGGTTGGCTCCAAAACCAAAACGATGCAGAATAGTAACTCTAACCAAGAATGCGCCCTAAAACCACTGAAGGAAGAGGGGCGGGCATGTGGTCAAAAGATCCCTAGAATCTAAATAACTCAAAAGCTGAAACTGATTACAACTGTAAGTGAAAAGATAAAACTCAATGCCAAGAATGTTCACCAAGATCCTTGGAAGGCGAGGTGATAGCATATAGCGGAGTACCTATTACAAAACTGAAGTAAACTTAGGTAATGAACCAGCCATGAAAGATTTTCGCACAACCACCAATTCAGTGGGGGGAAAGAATTACAAAATAAACTAATTCATCCGTTGTGGCGGGCATCCACTCATGAGTGGGAATTCACCACTTTTCAGTGGGTACAAAGAGAGATTAACAAGTTCTTTTCCCACATTGGCGATAAACCATCCAGGGGTTACAATGTTTGAATTAAAACATAAAGTAAATGCTGAAATAAGAATGACTGGAACAGTACTACTGTTACTAGCATTTACAATGAGCTTATTGCAATGAATTTACAATAGAAAACTGCTCCAAACTTCTGCAAGAATTATACTATACTTCTGATCACAAATGTGAGTTGAAAGACCAAAGAAATATAGCATGAAAAGAGAATAACCAGGTCTGATATTAAGACCAGCAAGCTGAGATAATCAGACCAGCAACTTAAACTTCCCCTAAATTGTTCATATCATCATCCAAAATGCTTCTATTCCCTCCAAAATGAATGCACATGAAACTAGAAGCATAGACGTCCAAGAATTATAGCATAACATGGAATGAGTCAAGTCTGATATGAAATGCCATCAACTGAAAATACAGATCAGCAAACTGTACATCAATGAAATATTCATAACTCTTTCAAATTACCTCCGAATGAGCTGAAACGAAGTGCAATGGCTCACTAGAAGGTTGGCGCCCAATTTGCAATGATAAAACAGCATCTAAACTCAACCATTAATTTATGTACGAATCCCAATGCTCTCCAAAAAGGTAGGCCTCCTTGCAAGGGCGATTTTGCTTGATAAATTCAAACACTTCAAATAAAAATCTAAATTTCTCCAAGAATGGGCGCCATGAGCCTAGAAATAGAAGGAGCCAACACCCATAACTGAAATTAAATCATACAAGGAGCTGCATATAAAAATCACCTTCAGCTATGAACGAACCAGTAAGCTCTAAACTGAAAATAACATCAATTTCTCCAACAATGAAGCTCAATGTGCACTTCTGAATGAAGCACACTCTCAATCCACCATCTAGGGAACCATAGTTTCAGGCCCGAAGAATGGAGTAAATTTGCTAAGCTTTCCCTTAGCCGGATTCTGGATTTCAAACCAGCAGCATAACTTTACAATATTTTCCAAAAGATGAGAATGAAGGCTCAAAGCATCAATAAATAAGCTTTAGTTGGGCAAATGAAGCAACTTGTAACTCCAACAAGAAACTGTTCAAATTCCCCAAGGGACGCCACCTCTCACATATTCACTTTATTTTTTGAATTAATAAAATATTTATCATTTCCTTTAGGCGTCCATTTTCAAGTTGCAACAATAAAACATTTATCAAAAATATTAAATGCTCAAATAGACCCCTTAATGTCCCCTCTTTAAAAACAACTTGAAGTCATCAAGCCTAGGCATGGGGTACAACTTAAAAACATGAAATTGACTAAGTATAAAACTTAGTCCAAGGAGATAACCAAAACCAACGCCAATACTGAAACTGATGGATTGCCAAAAATAGCATGATGACCTGAGCTGAACTGTTGATGATGCCACTGCCAAAATTAGACTTACTAAAAATAGCCAATGCCAAAAATAGTAAGTTCACCTCAAAACCAACAGAAAGCTAAACTGAGTTGGAAGCAAGACTTATTGAAAGTGGAAACCCTAAATTTGCACATCCTAATAGCCTACAGATTTCTGAAATAGGCTAAATCCAAATGAAGACCATAGGGCTAAATTGGGACATTACATTGGCTCAACTTACTATTTATAGTAAGTCGGATAGGGACAAAATGGGATCCTTACTATTTTTAGTAAGGCATGTGATCGGATGGAGAATTATCAGATGAGTCCCCAGTTCAGATGGCGTGTTGAGAAATGATGAATTTAAGAAGTTATTAATGTTATTTGGCTCAAATAACATTAATTAATTAAAAGGTTATATTTTAATGTTATAACTTGAGGGTCAAAACGTCATTAAAAGGGGGCCAAATAAATGAATTAATTTTTAGCGCCAACTCCTAAGTCGAAGGAAATATTAAAAGATGCAAATAAATGATATTTTAATATTATTAAATTGCCTTTTTGGAGAAATTCGAATTTCTCATGAAGGTCTATATATTTTATTTGGGAGTTATTTTGGAGGTATTGGATTATGATTGTTGTTGATGAAGTTTTGTCTGAGAGTGGAGGCCAAGGGTTTTCAATCTTCGTGCCATTGGAGAACGATACTTCTTCAGTGTTTGCAGCCATTTGAAACAGTGCAATATCTGTTGAATTTGGTATTCTGGAGGGCATCATTCAGATGTTCTATTGAGCAGATCGGAGAGACCAAGGGTTTTGATTTTTGTGTCAGAGATTCTCAAGTTTGAAAGTAGGTGATTGCAGATTGCTTTATTATAATAAAGATCAGATTTAAGAGAGAAGTACGGCTGAGTATTTCTCAGCTTTTTATTGCAGCAGGGGTCGGCCTCATGAAGAGGGGCGATTTTGGTTCTTGAAGCTTCAAAAAAATAAATAAAAATCACAAAAGGGGGCGCCCAGGCATAGGGATTGCAGCCATACATTCGGTGATCAAAAAGGCAGCCATTCGAAGGAGATCTGAACCTGTTTATGATTTGCTTTTTTGGCTGGAAGTGAAGAACAGCAGTTGCATGTCATTTATTTATTTCGGGTATGCTTGTATTTGCCTTGCTCTGTTGAATATTGATCAAATAAACATATATTGGAGGATCTATTATCATAGTGGTCTATATTTCTTTATGTTATGCATTTCTAGATTTTTATATCAGCATTACAAAACACAAAAAAAAACAGAAAAACCTTTATAAAACAGCAAATACACAAAACAAAAAATCGGCATTGAAAACAAGAGCACGAAGTGGCATTACAAGCTGTTGCTTTAATGCAAGAGCTCGACTTGTGTTAATGATCTCATACATCTCCTCCAAAGTCTTGAACATCTCTCTTGCAGATTTTAACTTGGAGATAATTGGCACAATGTGGTCTTTCATAGAATCCACCAACATCTTTTTCGTCTTAGTGCCATGTCTCTTCCATTGAGGCTTCTCATTCTCATCGGTTGGTTCAGGAACTTCGCCTTCCACGATCCCAGCTAATTCATTTTCTTCCAAAGCAAGCATGACTCTGAACTTCCAAGATGTGAAGTTTGATGCGCCCACAAGTCTATCCTCGATCTTGAGCTTGTTCACCATCTTGACAATAAGATAGATGCAATCAAAGATGAGAATAAGAGTGGAGGATAGCGCTGCTTGACTAAATCTGATCACGATCTTTCTTATACCCGCTTTGATACCATGTTAGGTTTATGATCAGATGTAAAAGCAGAAATTTAATTCAAAAATCAGACACAGTAACACAACATATACCCTAGGAAAACCCTCCTCTTGAGGGAGAAAAAACCAGCAACAATATATCACTTATATATTGAATATCAAATAAGGAACTCCTTTACAATGAGGCCAACAATGGGGGCCAAACACAGCAGCAAAGTGATATGATATCACTTGAAGACAATACAATACTCTTGATGAATATATCGACCACCTTCAATAACACCGATCTGAACTTGTACAAATCTGTAATTGCTTGAACTCGAACTATGATAATAGAATGCAATAATCGAATGTCTTGCAATGAATGGGCATCAAATATTTATACAAGTAAGAAGGAAGAGACGCATCTCTCCAATCTTCATGTCGCCCATCATCAAGAAGTTGCATCTCCAAGATACAAGAAGTCGGCCTCAAGAAAATCACAACTCTTCAAGAAGTCGTGTCTCAAGATGTCAGCCTCATTAGCAATGATTAAATATTAATTTATATCCAATGATGAAGCGCCTCTTCATCAATCGTTGTCTTGTAATTTAAATAGCTGTTAGGCTATCATTTAAATTGTTCTTCATCGCATGAACTAGGCTGGAAGTAGAAGCCCGATGCTGCTCCTCTAACATCAACAAATACCATTAAAGCTATCATCTCTTATTTGAGATTTCATAATCCAATCATTAGGTTTACATGAGTGAATTATCAAAGTTACCCTTGCAAGAAAGTTAAAACAAAGTTTGAATTGTAAAGGCACTCGCATTAAGGTGGCCTTAGAGAGGAGAGAGTGTGATTCATATATAATGTTCACATCTTTACTCTAGTCATGGGAAGGTCAAATATCATTATTATAGTTTTTCATTTAACAATTATTTACACACTTTGAAAGACTTTAGAAGCTAACAAAAGGAATGGTTACAATGTTCTTAAATTTGAAAAGGAAAATAAAAAACATGTATAGATTAATTAAATGTCGATGATAAATAAATCTTAAGTAGGATATTGAGGATGTTAATATTGATGAAAAAATGTATATAATTTAAATAAATAAAATAAATGAATTTACCTTTAGCTTCAATGCCAATGCAATTGTGAGAGATAGTGCATAATACCATTGAGATGTGTAGGCAACTATGCTTGAATTGAAAAATTGATCATTGTAACCTTTAGGTCAGTTTTTTGTTGCAAAATCACTATAGGTCAAAAGTACGTTGTGGAATTAATCTGCATCTAATGAAATCATCCAAAACTATGCGTGAAATTGATCTTTAGGGTTCTATGATCCAAAATTGAGCTTGCTATATTTTTTTTGGCATTTGAAAACCATAATAAATGAACTAGAGCAATGTAAATAATCGCCTTTGAGGAGCTTGCAAAGTGAGGCTCATATTTTCCTCAATACAACCCCTAGATAGGATGATTTAATTTCTTGTGAACAACCATCCACAAAGCAAATAAAAGATGTTCTAAACCATTCCTTTTTGTGTGGGGGTGGATCTTAATTGAAAAGGAGTTTCCTTATTTGCTGACTAATCTTGCAACCATCTCAACTCAACATGATGGCCAACACATACATTGATGCAAGTTCTCAAAACCATGAAATGCATTTTTGTATCGAAGCAACTTTGTTGTACATTGAAATGAAAACGAGCAGCTTCATTCTTCATTGACAATTATAGCAATATCTTAACTCTATCAAGTGCAATAAAGCTGAATCTGGATTATGAAGAGTGGCACACTCCATAGATTGAAATATATAAGTAAATTCTATGCTTGTTTCTGGTTTGAGTATTTTGGTGTGTATGCAAATGCATGTGCACTTTATATAAATATTAAAAAATAAAATGATGTCATTATTGTGCAAGGTAAAAGATCCCTGTTTGTCTGCTTTGTGTAGCCTAGAAAATGCATGAATACTATTATGTGAGGTAAAATCCCTTTGGCAGTTGCATTAAGGTCAAATATGTTTTTCTTTTAGTGTTTGCCAAATTGTAACTGTATAGGTGGAGGGTGACCTTTTTTAACTTTTCATGACTGCAAATTTATGTTTCATAGGTTTCTAACCAGTAGTATCTACTGTATTGGGCTATAGGAACCCCCTGGAGATATTTTGGTGTTCTTGACGGGCCAAGATGATGTTGATGCAGCTGTTCAGCTAATAACTGAAGAAGCTCAAAAAGCAGATAGTTCATCAGGTTGGCATGGCATCTGGCTCTCAATTGTAATTTTTTATTTATTGAAAGTCAAAATCTATTTTTAAAATGTTTAATTCAATTCAGTTAAATAATATGAAATGCTGTTTATCTAGCCATCAACATGGAGAAAACATATGCTAATGGCACAGGTCAAGCTTGGATCTTCAGCTGATTTTCCACTTCTCCATTGATGGAGGATAGCTTGGCAATGGGAGATTGATAGAAGAAATGACTCCCTTGGTAGTAAATTGCTTCTTGTTGTAGTGGATCACTTATGCAAGTTCTATTCATGCCTTCTGATTGGTCAGAAGTTCCTCAATTAATTCCATGTGATTAACCAGATTCTGATGGCACTTTTGCAGTATTTCTAAGCAGTCCACTTGTTTGCAAAGACAATTCTGAATAGTCATTTGAGTGCCTCTTAAGAACTAAACATTAGTGACCAGCCAGTAAATGCACCTCTGATTTGCAGCTTGTTATTCTTTTTTGGCACAAATAACCTTTGTAATTTGTTGTGACTTATCATTGATGTTGGCAAGGGTGATGTGAATGTTAGTATCTTTGGCATTCATCTTCTTTTCAGGGTAGGCATTAGGGTCAGCAGAATTTAGTTCAACATAAGATAAACTTTGTTGGGAGTTGCAGTGTTAGTGTCATTCAAATGAAGAGCAAATGGGTTTTGAACCTTAATAGCGGTTTGCAATGGAGTAGAAACAAGCAACAATATCAGGAAGAAAAAACGACCACCTTTCCTTCTTTCAAGGGAATAATCCTTCTCAATTTGAAAAAAGATGCTTGGAAATATGTGAATCACATATTTGATACAGGCTTACTACTTGCTTATGATTTCTACTACGAGATCAACACAAGAACACTACCACCCAATAATGCGTCAAGAGATTGGAAAAAGCAAGAAAGATGTCAATGTTGGAAATTATGGGGGTTGGTATCAAATTGAACTTTGATGTTGTGTTGAGTGGTAATCCTGGCTTAGTAGGAGCAGGGTATTTTATTACATAATGAGGAGGGAGCTTTCTTGTTAGGAGCTCTTGCTATCTTGGCCATAAAACTAACAAAAGCAGTTGAATGGGAGGCTTTAATTCCTGGTCTATATACAACATATAAGGCGGGATATCAAGAGTTTGAGATAGGAAACTCAATGGAGTGATAAATGCATTGAAAAAAGAACATAGGCCAAACTGGTGAATGACAGCATATTTAGAATAAGTGCTTTCTTGGATAAGAAAGTTTGATGCGATGAGTTTCAGTCATTGTTTTCGAGAACAAAATAAGTTTGCCAATCTCTTAGCCAACAAGGGGATAGATTGCCCAACTTCAAATGCCATTGAAGGGGTCAATGAAATGGAACGGGAAGGTTTATCTATGCTAATAGAAAAAGATAAAAAGGAGTACATGTTAATGTAAGCCTAATATCCCTATGCAAATGTTTATTCCTAGTAGGTGCAAGGGTGGGGAGTGCGAGGGGGAGGGGCTGGACTATCAATATTCATATATGATTGCCAATTGATATCTTGTTTTGCACATCTTCACATGTGTGAGAGGCCTTTCTAGGTGTATGTTGTTACGAGAAGGATGGGTTTTATTTGTGGTGGAATGTTGTCTTCCAATGGTGGTTGTTGATGCTCTAGTTTCTGGTTGTGTGGTTTTTGGTGGAGCCAAATTGGAGAGGATATATTTGGTTGTGCTTGGATGTTGTCTTAACCGTTGGTTTCAAGGCTAAGGCCCCTAGGGATCCTTTGATGAAAGGTCATGTTTTTGATTTCAGGTTGAAAAAGATATTTGATTGTCCAAATGTGCAGGTTCATAATTTGGTGAAGGCAGTGTTGGGTCGAGACAAGGTGGTAATGTAGACATTATTCAGTTGAGGGCAAAGATTCTAGTGGATTTTTATAACAAGTTGGAGGAAACAGTTAGAAATGCGGTTTGTGACGAAATGTATTGTGGAGCTTTTATCATTTAAGCCAAGGAGGGTGCTTTGGACTTGTCTTTGGTGATGCCTGCTTCTAGTGTATTTGTTCCTATGGAGGCTAAAGGTTAGGTAGCACTGGCAGAATTCAACACTCTCAACAGGGATGTTGCTATTCTTATGGATTTATATCAGGATATTAAGCAAGTGATAAAAACATATGGTGGTCTCTCACAATAATGGCATGTTGGAAGTTGCAAGCAATTTCTCTCTACCTGCCCATGCAAATGATAAATTATCAAGGTTGGTTCATAGGGCTGAAATCATTGATGGGATCCAATTTGTTGGACTGGAGTCTCCTCTACTTCTTTTAGAGTCAAGGTGGTTCCTATCTTTCCTATCTCAAGTGAAGGCATGGCTAGTAGGGGCTGGTGAATGCTAGTGTTCCATCAATGGTGGTGCAAACGTTCTTCAATGGGGGATTTCTAAAATGTAGCTGCTTCATGTTTAGGTTTTCTGCTGTTTTTATGTAGGATTTCTGTTATATGCTTTTGTTATAATATTTAGGCTGGTTGTTATGGAATAGTGTCTTTTGCATGGTGGTGCTAGCTTTTCATGGCTTTAATTTGGATGTTCATAGGGTTTTCATATGGACAGCTTATGGCTGGTTTGTTTCTGCAGGTTGAGTCTGTCACCCTTGCTAGGACTTATGCTCTAGTTGTTTCTCAAATATTTCATAAATGGGATGATACCCATTAATAGATCCTCAAGATTATTATTAAACAAAAAAGCAAAAAAACATAAAAACAAAAAGCACAAGAACAACACCATATGGGAGTGCCTTTTAGTGGCACCCAAACACAATGGAAATCAACCCGGAAATATTAAAAGAATGGCAGCAACAAATGCTGCAATCCCCCTTAGAGCATGTACATCAGCAATATTAGCATGTATAGTATATAAACATTGCTTCAAGTAAATGATCGACCGACCTTGTCATAGAGTGGTCAAAGGGCCTTTATAAATATGAGTTGCACTGTTGCACCAATCAATATTAGTACGGCCTTCAAGATAGCAATAATTATAGATATTAAACATTATTAAATGGTACAAATGGGATAAATGGTACAAGCAGCCAATAAGAATTAAGATGTAGTCTTTAGAATGCTACAGTCATCCTTTTTGTCTTATACAACACCTTCGACAAACTCAGCAAATTAGTACAACTTTTCCCTTTAATAGAAACAACAAAAAATAATGTACAACTGCTACCAACAAGGGGTACGGCTGGAATAGAATTTGGTACTGCCAATAATAACATAAAAAATTGCCATTAAAATAACAAAGAAAATATAATATTCTTAAATCTCCACAAAGCTGGAATCAAATATAAAATTTGTAAACTCACTGAATAATTGGAAGCACCTAACTGGAATCTGGAAACTCTTCAATATTTTCAACTGATAACCTGAAGTTGGAATTAAATTCAAACTTTCACCACATCAGTGATCCTTTAATGGAATCACTCTAATGGAGATGAGGGTTTTCATCCCCAAATCCAATCTTTGCAGCTCACCAGTAATCTGTGGATGGAATTACTCATGTGAATAGAAGGGTATTCATCCTCAAATCCATTTACCAAAAGGGTTTTCTGTTAGTTTTATGATCAGATATGAAAAGCAGATTTTAATTTTAAATTCAAACAAGTAGACACAGCATATACCCTAGGAAAACCCTCCAACTTGAGGGAAAAAAACCCAGCAACAATATATCACTTATATATTGAATGATAAGCAATAATTCTCTTTACAATGAGGCCAAGAACACTAGGCCGAAATAGCAGCACCTCACTAGATGCAAACTCAATGTATAATATCGAACTCCTTGATAATAATAAACTTGACCTCTTGAACAACTTCAATCTGCTCTTAATGAATACGCACTTGACTCTAGAACTCGAATGAATATATATGATGATGAAGAACAATGAGCAACTCGCATGTATACAAGAGGGAGAGATCGCATCCCTTCAAAAGCATCATGTTGGCCTTCAATATGAACCGATGTGACTCCATAGAGGTGGCGGAATAGATAATGTCGGCCTCAGCAAATAATTAAATATTAATTAGCATTCAAGGTGAAGCGCCTCTTCACCAATCGATATCTCAATAAATTAAATAGCCGATAGGCTATTCATTTAATTTATTCTTTAATACAAAGAAATCGGGGCTGGAAGTAGAAGCCCGATGCTGCTATCATCAACACTCCCTCTTAGCTAGGGAGGAATACTTCTAGTTATCCAATGTCATCCACAATGGCTACACCCATATGTGAAAGGAGCTCATCACGGATTCACTCAACGTGATATCAACCATCATGGCTACTCCCATGTATGGTAAAGCATATGTGCACAAGTGCCTATCACGGAATCACTCAACGTGATGTCGTCATCTCATCATGACGTTCACCATGGCTACTCCCAGAGGGTGAATAAACACAAGTACAAGGAAAAATCATCATAGACTCTCTCAACGTGATGTTGTAATGGAGTCACTCAACATGACATCCACCATCGCTACTCCTAGAGGGTGGAAACAGGGGCTTTCACCTCAAATTTCTCTCATAGAGAAAGATGCATTAAACAAGGGCTTACACCTCAAATTTCTCTCATAGAGAAAAATGCATTAGACAAGGGCTTGCACCTCAAATTTCTCTCACAGAGAAAAATGCATTAAAGCAAATCACATAAGATCACTAAAGCTGAGTCTCCCTCTCAGCTAGGGCTTCATTCTCCACAATTCCAAGCTTGTCTCGAAAGTACACAAACTTTACTTTGGAGAGAGGCTTGGTGAGAATGTCGGCCGTCTGCTCATCAGTGCTAATATACTTCAACTGGATAGCTTTCCTCAATACTATATCTCAGATATAGTGGTATTTGATCTCAACATGTTTGGTTTTGTCATGAAACACTAGATTGGCAGAAAGCTTCACACAACTTTGATTATCACAATGAATGATAGTCGGCTCCAATGATTGCCCAAACAATCTTGCAAGGAGCTTCCGAAGCCACACTACTTATCGAGCTGCCACACAAGCTGCAATGTACTTGGCCTCTGCGGTGCTCAGTGCCATTGAAGACTGCTTCTTGCTACACTAGGAGATCATCGCAGACCCCAAACTGAAACAACATCTAGAGGTGCTCTTCCGATCAGCAACACACCCTGCTCAATCACAATCAAAATATCCATGTAGCTTCAACTCCACACCAGAAGAATATCTCAAGCCATACCCAACTATGCCACGCAAGTATCTCAGGATATCCTTCACTGCATCTAGATGTATTTGTCTTGGTTCACACATGAACTGACTAAGTGCACTCACTGCATAGCAAATATCTGGTCTGGTAATGACTAGATACATCAAGGATCCAATCAACTGCCTATACATAGTAGGATCCACCAGATTTGAACTAGCTGCAGCCTCCTTAAGCTTCTGAAAATTGGTTTCCATAGGTGTAGACATGGATTTGCATCCATCATACCAAATCTCTTCAAGATGTTTATTGTATACTTCCCTTGACTCAGAATGATCTCATTAGGCCTCTGCCATACTTCTAAACCAAGGAAGTAATGCATGTACTTAAGATCCTTCATTTCAAATTCAAAAGCCAACTCCTTGCATTTGATAATGAGGTGTTCTACTCCAGTAAGAAATAGATCATCAACATAGAGAACCAAGATCAATGCCTCACCATTTAATTACCTTGAAATACAGGTTTGAATCAACATCATTCTTGGAGAAGCCCAAGCTCAGCAAGTATCTATCAATTCTCTCATACCAAGCTAAAGGAGCCCTGCCATATTACAAAGCCTTCTTCAATCAAACATGAGACTTTCCCATGAACTTAAATCTACTGTGTTGCTCAATATATACCTCTCTTTCTACTACACCATTTAGAAATGTTGTCTTCATGTCCATCTGATGTAACTTCCATCCTTTAGCTGCTGCAATAGCAATAATAGTCCTGATGGAGGTATAACGAGCAATTGGAGCAAATGTTTCCTCATAGTCTATTCCTTCTTTCTGAGAGAACCCCCTAGCCACAAATCTAGCCTTGTACTTCTCAATGCTTCCATCAGCCGCATGCTTGATCTTGAAAGGCCACTTAGAAGATACAACAAATTTCCCTTCTGGTCTAGGTACTATATCCCAAACATCATTCTTGAGGATAGATTAATACTCTTCAGCCATAGCATCTCTCCATACTTGCTAACTTGAAGCTTCCTCAACACTTGAAGGCTCAGATTCAATCATTTGACTCATCAGTGCAACATAGCTTGAAAACTTCTGTGGTCTTTTACTTTGTCTGAATGTTCCTCTAGGGGCTGCAAACTTTTCTGCCTTCTGCATTGTCTGCCCAGCCCATAAAGGTCTCTTTCGACCAATAACAATGTCTGTAGGCCCATCAGTA
>VDFB02390137.1:0-10443 GCA_007258455.2 Sequoia sempervirens | reverse complement strand
AATGTGTCCTAGAATACCTGATTTCATTGCGAGAGCCTTCAACATTGATATGGGGACACTTGAGCCAAGTTCAATGACTCCATGGATCTTACATTTTCTTCCTACATACTCCTTTCAGGAGTGGGGATACAACTTACATATGCCATTGGTTTTTTTTCTTCCTAAGGAGAGGAACATTGTTCGATGATCATAGACCATCTTCTACATCTAGTTTCAGGCATCTACCATTGGATAAATTTTGCGGGGCTTCTTTGTCCTTCAACTTCATTTCTCTCTCAATTATTGGGGGTGTACTTCCTTTTTATGGGAGTGGCCTTCTTCGTCTTTGGGGGAATTTTTTATATGTGCATGGGTACCTAACATGACCTCGTTTGTCGAGACCCATCATATTTTGCATCCTTCTAAGCTACGCTTAAGGGGGGTGTTGGTGTAGGTTTTTATTTTTCCTTTGGGTTAATTTATTTTCCCTTAGTTATAGGTTTTTCTTACACTTTTATTAAGCTTTCTTAGGATAATAAAGTGAATTTATTATTTAATAACTAGGAGATAGGGTGATGAGGTGTCTCCACCCTTAATGGGTGTAGTATTTATTTTTTCATCACTTTATTTAATATTGGTGTTTATTGGTGGTCAATTACTATTGGTTGATTGATTGGTGTGTTTAATGTGAGTCACTATTTTTTATTGTATCAAGTGTTAAGTACAATTTATCATGTTTTAGTTTAAGTTATTCTTTTATACTATATGTCAAAGAATACATTTTTTTTCATTACTTCACATTCCAAATATTTAGGATCAATTTAAAAAATTCAATGTTTGATTTAAAATATTAATTAACTGAGGAATTATAGACATGAGCTCTACACCTTAAACTTAGAACTAGTCAATCACTACGGCATTGGACTATTCCTTTTTCATAGATTTAAAAATAAATAAAAATTGACATGATAATTAATGTATTTTCCTATTTTTCATCAGGATTCGTGAAGATTTATACAAATTTTTATTAATTAATACTTTTTTCAATAAAAATGAAAGGTTCACTTGTTTTAAAGAATGAAAGATTCGTAGAATTTAATATCTTTTATATCTTTCTTTAGGAGGGTAATTTAAAAGACTTGTAAATATACAAAATTAATTAAATATAAGATAGAAAGATTGACAATAAATATAAAATGCTGATATATCCATTAATTTGTATAGATTGTCTTGTTGGGCGATAAATGTATTTATTATTGTAGATTGGTAACGGTTTTCTTTCATAGTAATAAGGATATGCATACTTGTGCTAGGAGCCGAAGTGAACAAATATTTTTCCTTGAAAGCCTCGCTAGCAAAGCAAAGATTGGGATTTGCCACAAGGGTAGGGTCTTGCTTATCTCATCGCATGTATGATCCATGGTTTGTCTAGAGTGAATGATGTCAATTGTATGGGATTTGTTGAAGGATATGGCGAGATAACTGGCTCTTCCTTCCCTTGTTTTGTTGGCTTTTGCTATTGATTTTTTCCTAATAAATATGTCATGGGGGGTGCTTTGAAAGCTCACAAACCGAAGCTGTCCATCCATGCTTTGAGGAGGGAGGAGAAGCCGAAGTTGTTTGCAGAACAACATAATGGTAAGTGCAGTTTATTTAATTTTAGCAGTGAATGTTTGCAATTACAAGTATCCGCAACAACTGACTCGTTGAAAGCACAACAGGCAGAAAATGCACTGAGATTTGAGAAGGTTGAAACAACTGATCTCAATTCGATGGAAGACTATGTAGATTGGAAAGGAAGACCTGCTGTGAAAGGCAAGCTGTTAATTTCTATAACCCAGCAACAGATTAATTGCACAATAAATTCACAGAAAGAAATCTGATTTATAACAATTAATACAACTAGGTTAATTAACAACTAATAACAGCAGAAGAAAAAAAAAACAATAAGCCAATCACAAAAGATAATAACACAGATATACCTAGGAAACCCCAATGCGGGGAAAAACATGCAAATGTTGGATCTTCTATTCAAAATTTAACAAAGAACTTTTCTTTCTCGAAAATACAATATGAGCTTGCTACAAAACAAATTTGTATTTATAGAGCCGAAGCCGCTTTTTATGAAGGCAAGGAAAAGAATCTTTTCCTTGCTTTCTTTGGCTTTACGGCACATAAAATCACTCTAGGATTTATCTTATCCTCACAAACTTGAAACATTCTCCTATTAAAGAATAAAATCTCACTCTTGGATTTATCTTATCCCTCACAAACTCAAACATTCTATTTAAAGAATAAAAACTCAAGCAGCTGCTAAAACTAACTCTAATTGATTTAAAGCAAATCTTATCTTGAGTTGTTTTTAAAGCAACCATATCCCACTTTTCTTAGCTGGCGAAAACGTAACACTTCTTAGCTTAGGAAAGTGTTCTCTAATTAATACTCCATCTTGTCCCCCTAAGAATTCAAACTTGCTCTTCATCAAGGCCTACGATATCTCTATTTGTTCGGGTCTGTAGGAATGTAATTGTTTCACTCATCCCCTCTCCACATAATCTCCTCGATGAAGTGGTACTTGATCTCAATGTGCTTTGATTCTGTCATGAAAACACCGGATTCTCGTGAGAGTTTGATGCAACTCGATATCACAAGAAATGATCAGATCCAACTCCCAATTAAAGAGCCTTAAATAGAGTTTCGGCTGAAGCCTCACATAGCCATATCAAGGCATATATACTCGGCCTCTGTAGAACTCAGTGCAACTGACTTCTGTTTCCTACTGTACCAAGAGATTGCTCCTGATCCCAAACTGAAACTACACCCTGAAGTGCTCTTTCGATCAGCTGTACTGCCTGCCCAATCTGCATCAGTAAACCCCTTGAGCTTCACTCCATCCTGCTGAACATACTTTAGCCCATAATCAACTATGCCTCGGAGATATCTCAAAACATGCTTCGCAGCTACCCAGTGCACACGTTTAGGTTCCACCATAAACTGACTGAGTGAGTTCACTACAAAACAAATGTCTGGCTTGGTGTTGACCAGATACATAAGAGAGCCTATCAACTGTCTGTATAAAGTAGGGTCCACTGCCTCTGATCTAGAAGCATCAATCTTTTTCCAATTGGTCACAAGTGGCGTTGACATAGGCTTACAGTTTTCCATCCTAAATCGCTTCAAGATATCAATTAAGTACTTCCCTTGTCCAAGGAAGATCTCTCCCTCTTTCTGCCACAACTCCAATCCTAAAAAGTAGTGCATCAACCCAAGTCCTTCATCTCAAACTCTCCTACAAGATCCCGCTTGCAATGTGCTATGAGCTCCTCTGACCCTGTGAGAAATAGGTCATCAACATATAACAACAATATGAGAAGTTCACCCTTCACCTGAACATAGTACAGGTTTGAATCTGCCTCACTCTTGATGAAGCCCACACTCTGCAAGTAACTGTCGATACGTGAATACCATGCCCTAGGAGCCTGCTTGAGTCCGTACAGTGCTCTTTTCAACCTGCATACATGAGAATCCCTCTCATGTGCTTCAAACCCTTCTGGTTGCTCTATGTAAATCTCTTCCTCAATCACTCTGTTGAGGAAAGCCGTCTTTACATCCATCTGATGAATCCTCCAACCCATCTGTGCTGCTATAGAAATGATAGCTCTTATGGATGAGTACCTGGCTACTGGAGCAAAAGTCTCATCATAGTCGACTCCCTCCTTCTGAGAAAACCCTTTAGCCACAAACCGGGCTTTGAATTTTTCCACACTACCATCTGTAGCATGCTTAATCTTATACAGCCATCTCGAGCCCACCACAGACTTATCTTCTGGTCTTGGTACTACCTCCCACACACTGTTCTTCATGATAGAATAATACTTTTCCACCATGGCATCTCTCCACACTTGGTGCTTGGATGCCTCCTGAAAGCTGGAAGGCTCTACTTCAATTAATTCACTCATAAGTGCCACATAATCTGAATAACGTCTGGGAGCCCTTCTTTGTCTGACTGAATCTTGAGGATCACCTACATATTCTTGAGCCTCTTTTAATGTTTGCTCAGCTGCCTTGTTTCTCCTCTTCTCACTAATAGGAATCTAAGGCTGAGGAATTATTTGTTCCTCTATTTGATCATCCTGCTTGTTCTGCTCTCCAGCTTGTGTGACTGAAGCTTGAGGAATTTGTGCTACCTCAACTGTGGATGTTTGTTCCTCCTCATTCATCAAGTTACTTGACTTCTGAAGAGCCCTCTCTTCCTCAAACTTCACATCTCTACGAACCACTGTTTTCCTGAGAGCAGGAATATAAACCCGATAAGCCTTAGAAGTTTCACTGTACCCAATAAGGATACCCTTCTCTGCAGTAGGTTCCAACTTGGTTCTCTTCTCAACAGGAATGTGACAATACACAAGGCATCCAAAGATGCGAATGTGCCCCAAATCTGGTTTCTTACCAGTGAACGCCTCTTCTAGAGTCAATTTGCCCAACACTTTGTGAGGGCTCCTATTCTGCAAATACACAGCTGTGTTGCAAGCTTCTGCCCATAAGAACCAAGGCAGATCCTGATCATGAAACATGGCCTTGGCTGCTCCAACGATAGCTCACGTTTTCCATTCAGCCAACCCCATTCTGCGAGGGTTATGCGAATATCAACTCTTTCTTGATACCTTCTTGAGCACAAAAATCTTTGAAGGCATTCGAGGTATACTTGCCTCCATTATCAGACTTCAGTATCTTGATCTTCTTCCCAGTTTGGTTCTCCACGAGAGCCTTAAACTCTTTGAACCTACTAAAGACCTCATCTTTATTCTTCATGAAATATATCCATGTCTTCTTGGAGAAATCATCAATGAAGGTAACATAATACTCATATCCATTCAAGGATGTTGTTGACATAGGTCCACACACATCTGAGTGTACAAGATCCAAAATCCCTTTGGATCTAGTGTCGCTGCTTGGAAAACTGGTCTTGGCATATTTCCCAAGAGCACAACCCTTGCACACCTCATGCTTTTCTGTCTTCATCCCAGGCAGCCCTGTCACTATTTCCTTAAGAATATTAAGTGCTCCATGGTGAAGGTGAGCCATCCTCCTGTGCCATAATTCTCCTATCCCTTTACAGCTACTAACCAACGCATGTGCTGGCTCAACCTGTAACCGAAACAAGCTGCCATGCCTGACACCAATCACTTTTGCAATCTTGGAATCTTTGGGACGAATATAGACTTTTCCCCACTCAAAGGTCACGATGTAACCCTTGTCTTCCAAGGCAGAAACTGAGATTAAATTCTTTGTCATGCCAGGGACATACAACACATCCTCCACCAACAAAGGTTTGCCAGACTCCCTCTGAAACTTGACGGTGCCAATACCAGTTGCATGGTACTTGGCATTGTCTCCGAGCTCAATATAGAAAGCCAACTTCTTCTCCTCCAACTTGGTGAAACATTCTTTGACTCCCGTCATGTGGCGAGAAGCCCCACTGTCAATATACCATACCCTGTTGGCAATTGAACTTGAGAGACAGGCAATGAGCGAAAACTCATTTTCAAATTGTGATGCAAACTCGTCCACCTCTGCTGTAGCAGCAAATTGCTTCTTCTGCTTGTCCTTATTTTTCTTATTCGGACATTGACTGGCATAGTGACCCATCTGATGGCAGCAAAAACATTTAATCTTGCTCAAATCTTTCTTCTTCCCACTCTTGGAAGAAGAACCTTCCGATTGCTCTTTATTAAACTTCTTCTTACCCTTGCTTGCAAGAGCAAGATTTTCTTCATCTTGAACCTTCTTTGTCTGATCTCCTCGATGAGCACCGTCACGGATCTCCTCCTGAACAAAATCATCCCAAAGTCTTGCCCAATCAGGTAGCCGATCTCTGCCGACAACACACTTGACAAACACTTCCCAGTGCTTTGAAAAACCATTCAAGGCTATACACACCAACTCATCTTCTTTAATCGTCTCTCCAATAGTAGCAAGCTCATCCCTGACCTGTATCAGCTTGGACAAGTAGGAGGTCACACTCTCGCCTTTGGACATCTTGGTATTATGCAATTTGTCCTTGAGCATCATCTTACGACTTTGATAGTTGCTCTGATAAAGTTTTGTGAGCGTATCCCACATCTCCTTGGCAGTGTCTTTCCCCGATAAATGAGGAATTAAATGATCTCTTACTCCATCCAGGATAATCCTCTGAGCTTTGGCCTCTTTGACTTCATGCGAATCTAAGGCAATAGGATCATTTGTTGGTGGAGTCACTTCTGTGCTAGCATAGATCCCTTAGCAGCTTGTTCTCCTTGAGAGCGGATGTAATCGAACCTTCCTTGCCAAAGAGTTTGGCCTCGAGCCTATCCCCTGCATTATCGAGCCTTCAGTTGCCATAGCCACAAAAGAGGCTGAGGACAAAAAATATGATGACTTTTTCTTGGAAATCTGCATCACAAAATCTTGGCCATTGAGTTTAGGCTCTAATGCCATATTGAAAATTTCTATAACCGGTATATGATTAATTGCACAATAAATTCATGAAGAAATCTGATTTATAACAATTAATACAAAGCTGGGTTAATTAACAACTAATAACAGCGGAAGCAAAAAAATAACATGAAGCCAAACACTAAAGACAATAACACAGATATACCCAGGAAACCCCAATGCGGGGAAAAACCTGCAAATGTTGGATCTTCTATTCAGCCTAACAACAAACTTTTCTTTTGAAAATACAATATAAGTTTGCTATAGCAATCTTGCATTTATAGAGCCTAGCTGCTTTACTTAGCGTGCAAGGAAAGAATCTTTCCTTGCTTTCTTTGGCTTTATTTACACATAAAATCACTCTAGGATTTATCTTATCCTCACAAACTCGGAAACATTCTATTAAAGAATAAAAATCCTGTTGTTGCTAAAAATCCAACTCGAATTGATTTAAAGCATATCTAATCTTGAGTTGCTTTAAAGAAAATCCATATCCCACTTTTCGAGCTACAAAAATCAACACACAACTAGCCTAGTAGACATGCATGCAAAAAGTGGAAGCATTAATAAGGCACGCAAACTGTTTAACAGAATACTTGAAGTTTTGATAAAGATTTCATCTCATCGACTGCAATGATTGTGCAGGATATGTACAAAATGGATGTGTTGAAAAGGGTTTAGAAACTTTCAAGCAAATGCAATTGGCAGGTGTAAAGCCAAATTCCACAACCTATAAGTTATATTTCTCCCCAACAGACAAGTTATCTTCTATTGGGGCAGATACCTTTGAGGTGTTCGTTGAAGAAATCTATGAGCTACACTACTTTTCAAAGGAACAAATTTGCAGAGACCTTTTACTATGTTGGGATTAACCAAGTTTTTGTTGAAGGGGTTCTTCTTCCCATCCTTCCCAGGGTTTGGAGTATTGATGTTCAGGGAAATGGGGGAACTATCATTGACTCTGGCACCACCTTGACCCACATTGTAGAGCCTGCATACCATATAATCCTTACAACATTCAAAAAGACTGTATTGTATCCAAGAGTCAGGCTTGTGTAGAGCTTTGATCTGTGCTTCACTTATTTATATCAACTCCTTTATATCTCACTCTTGCCCACTCTCTACATCCATCAAAGCATCATGGAAGGAGGATTTTGGTAGACATGTATGAAAAATGTGGAAGCATAGAAAAGGCACGTGAACTATTTGACAGAATGCCTCATAGAGAGGTTATCTCATGGAATGCAATGAATGCAGGATATGCACAAAATGGATTTTTTTTAAAATATTTAGAAACTTTCAAGCAAATGCAATTGGTAGGTGTCAAGCCAGACTCCTACAACCTTTGCCAGCATTCTCCCTATCTGTGCCAAAATAGGAGCATTGGAACAAGCTATGGGCATCTAGAGGAATTTTATCAAAATCTTGCAGTTGCAACTACCTTGGTGGACATGTATGCAAAATGTGGAAGCATAGAAAAGGCACGCGAACTGTTTGACAAAAATTCCCCAAAGAGATGGCATCTCATGGAATGCAATGATTGCAGGATATGCACAATATGGATTTTATAGGGATGCTCTCAAAAACTTTGAATTAATGAAGCTCTCTAGAACATATGGGCATTTTCCTTTGCATTTTTCTATCATACATAATTTCTCAAAAAAATGTTTCACATTTGCTATCTTAAAGGTATGGCTGTTAGAAGTGTACTCTGTTCATAGAAAGGGTTTCAAGTAGTTTCCGCTTTTTAAGAATTCACTCTCATATTGCAAAACCAAGGAACACAAAGAAGTGATAGCTAATGGATAGAAGAACCACATATGAGATGAAAGATTTCTTTTCGCTAATGTAAAATTTCAGCTTGTACAAGGAATACAAAGAATAAAGTATTTTTAATTTTTTTAGACTGCAGGAATCAGGTAGCATGACCCCCTATAAATTGCAGTGCGCCTGGTAAACTTTTTAATGTGACCGACAGCGTTGGCGCGACATGCCCTCCGGTACCACGAGGGTGTGGGAGACTAGACTTTGTGACCAACCTCCTACAACAGGAAAAATTTAGCCAACCAAACTAGGGCCCCCGCCCCAAATAAAGTATATTTTTGACTCCGCAAGCCTTATTCTCATTTTCATTCATTTCAATACTTTTCAATTTATAAATTGTCACAAGTTGACTAGTAGCTACAACGCACTTCCAAACAATTAGCTTTAGCATCTCTAGGTTAGAATTTCAACTTAACAGCCTCCACAATCCACATCAGAATCAGTAATCTAATTCTATGGCAATCCCCCTTAGATAAGAGCTCCAGGTAATCAACATCCATTAGATACATTGCACTTCATTAATGCTAGTGTCTCACTAACATGACCCTTTAATTCATAATGCCGTATGATTTTGTGGCTAACTGAAGGTCAACTTGTAAATGAACCTGAACTGCAATTTTAACTAGCCTATCTCTTTGGCAGCCATTCGATACATCTTCTCTTAGATGACTTTTGACAATGACTTCTGTGAGTGTTGCAGTCAACCAACCTACAAAGACATTAGTAATATCTACTTACCCAATGCTTAAAAATTAATTTCCTAAAGTTGGACCATTCTTTATAAAGAACAATTTCTGTAATCTGTGACCCACTAACTGACTTGATCACTCTGCAAATAGAGCAATGCCTGTGTAATAGACCTTCCATGGAAGCTCCTTTGCATTCAATTGACATATAGTTTCTCAATTGTGCTGAATCAACTACTGTAGAATGAAATCGTCCTGCTCCTGCAACAACTGTTTTTTAAGTTACTTAATGCTGAAGTTGACATCAATGTGGATTCTTATTCCCTGCTAAGGAAATATACTCCATCCCATTGAATCATCCTTTCAGAGAGTGTGAAACTAAAGAACTTTGAAATACATGGCCTATTTAAGCAGTGGCATTTATGAGAGAATTTGCAGTCACATAATTGCAAGATTCTCCAACATGTTTTTCTTGTTATACATTACATCTTGTGTAAGTAATTTTTTTTGAAGATTCGTAGATTTATGTATCATAATTAACTATTAGAGTATTGTGATTTGATCACTTTCATTTCAGAATTAACAAGGTTCAAAAAAGTCATAACTATTACTTTAGATTTGCAATGTTCGTGGTTGATATTTCTCCACCACTGTACTCAATGACTCACTGAAACTGTCTTCTTACACATCCTTTCAATTCACATATGTCGAATCCGATGTTGGGATTTCTTTCTCCAGCTGGTTAATACATTTATCACTGTTTTTAAGGACGGCCGGCTCAACTCCCAGTAAATACAGTCAGAACTACAGAGGAAAATACAAACCAGCAAGTCTAAGGTTGAACATATTTGCGAAAAAGGGTATCATTGTTAAGTTCTTGCATTTGCTTTACAGTTCTATATGTACGTCAGCTCTGATGGAGAGAGATATTCGCTGTCAAAGAGTTAATGATCTGACATCCGCATGATTGGGTTTTTTAGCCTTTTAGGTCTATACAAAAGTGAAAGGCTTCATTCACGCGGACTTTAAGCGTGATCTTTGCATTGTGCCTACCAACTACGCCTCACCGAATCCAATGTCTCCTTTGTGCAATATTTTTATGAATGGATGGGAAAGCTCTCATTGTCTTGCATCACTTCTCTAGCACTGCATGGATGAGAATGGGTATAAGGAAAATAATGGCATAATGTTATTTAAGACCCCCAAGAGTATAAAAACAGTGTAAACAAGAGAAGTGAAAAAAATATATAGTGGGTCAATCACAATGGATTCAAACCAACAAACATGTTATAACTTATTACATATTCAATGAAAAATGATATGTCTTATGAAATTTTCAAGTGTTCCCTTCCCTTGGCCCTCTCTCTTATAGAAATTCCACCTTCTCAATTAGTACAATTGTGAATGACATCAAATGTTGTAGTTGCAAATGTTGGTATAGGAGCTCTATTATAGGGTATGGCATCTATCACAACATAAT
>VDFB02390136.1:0-66238 GCA_007258455.2 Sequoia sempervirens | reverse complement strand
ATGCTTCCAAGCCAAAACCATGTAGATTTGGGAGCCTTTGATGAACTGAGAATGATCTTTTGGGGCAGGTACTTAAGACCAGTTTAGTTGTATAAATCAAGCAATACATACTTCAAGAGGTTGTACAATATAAAATGCATTCAACAAGCCATGCATCTTCTGAGTGAATGATGATGGTCAGAAAGCCACACTGTTTGGGATTCTCCCAAACAGCACAAATGCTTCTGCTAGGACAGAATTGGTTTATTTATGCACTCTTGCATCTTGTTCTCATTTCTGGTGCACTTAGCAGTTCCATAGCTCTTTATTGATCATCCCACTATGGTTATTATTTGTTGATTGACTTCAATCTTATGGGCATGTCTTGAAAGTTGAAACAGATGGTCTTTTCTTGTTCAGGGCCTAAGAGACTGCAGAGAAACATCAACATAGCCTCAAAATTTGCAGCATATCCCTGGCGTTTGACATCTGGGCAGTTTGTACAAGCTTGCAAGTATATCTTCTGGATGCTGTGTTTTTCAAATATAACTTAACTTAATTTGCTGCAGCATTCTACAATATAGTGTTTTATGTTGTAATTTCTCCTCCTAAGATTGTATGCTTTATAATTTCTCCTCCTAAGATTGTATGCTTTATAATTTCAGTCACGCAATGCTCATCTATTTTTGAATATATGCTGTTGCTAATGTAGAGAATCTGAATATTTTCTTTGCTTCCAGTTAGGTTTTTAATTTATTTCGCCAATTATTATTTCATCACAGTAGTGAATCCTCTGCAGGTCTTCTTTAGGAAGATTACAAATTGAACAACTTGCAATAGGCCAATTGCACTGGAGCACAGCAAATTATGCTCCTTTACAAGAAAGGGCCCTATGGAATGGTCTTTCAGAAATGTATGAGAAGGTAAAATTATTCACTGCTTTCCATTTCTTAGAATTCATGTTAGTTGCAGTGTAACTGGATAGGCTTCTTTGATAATATGAGGAGACCTACTTTTCATACTGTGACAGCATGATATATGACCAGTGTATCTGAAATGTACCAGCATGTAAATTGTGTAATAAGTGCTTTATAATAAGGTATTCAATTTAGTTTTAGAATTGAGTAATGATGTAGAAACCCTAGGTTTCCCCCTGTTACTGCTCTGACTGATATTTCAAGTTTTTCTGACGTTTTTAGGTTTTTGAGATTTTTTTGTGTTTTTGATGCAATAATGAGAAGGTACAATTTTGACAATAAATGCTAATAAATTCACTAAAAATCAAATAGCTCTGGAAATGCAACAATATCGATGCCAGTATGCTTTATTCAACTTTTCTATGGATTACAATGATACCCAGATGCATACAACAAATTAAATGAAGAATTTTCAATGTTTTAAAAACCTGGAAATTGCTGCAGCAGAGGTACGGCTGAAGGTACAAAAGGTACGGCAGAAATAAATAGACCTCTTCTCCTTATGTCTGATGGTTGCAAAAGACTCCAGCAGGGTAGGCGCCAATTCTGATGCAAACTGGAACCCTCAGATCAAGGCGTCTCTTCCAAGATGATAAGTACGGCTCTTCAAGAGGTACGGCCTGCTGGTAAAGTACGGCCTGTCAGGGCTGCAATTAATGCTTGTACGGCTTCAACCAAATCAATGTGTAATCTTCTGAAAAAAGGTGCGCCAAGGTAAGGTAACACTGTCTGGACACAAACACTGAAGAATCTCTGACCAATAACAATCTCTGAAAGCTCTGTAGTTTTCTCTGAATAAGAAAACCTCTGTAGGCAATAAATCAAGTGATATTGCACACTCTCTGAATTGCTTTCCGCTGGAGATGGCTCGTTCTCCAAGGAATCGAACGTGAAACCCTAAGTCTCAGGCTCAGACCAAAAATTGATCAATATCAAACTCAATAATCTCATAATGGGCTCAATTCCCAAGGTAAATCCTCAAATACACTGAAAAGTGCGATTCCCTTGAAAATAGGGTTTTAATGAAATATTCATATTTTAATATTTTCCATTCTCCATAGTTTCCCCACTGAATATTTAAATATTATTTAAATGTCAACTGGCCCCCTTTTCATGATGGCGCACCCCTCAAGGAATAAACACTTAAGTTATAATATTAAATTATAACTTTATATTATAAACGTTAATTAATTAATATTTAATCAATATGATCAAATATTAATATCTCCCTCGTTTCTAACCCGATGATCAATCCGTCTGATGCTGACGAACCCTGAAGTGTTTCCTGATGCCACCAATGCCTAAATCAAGTAAAATTAGCAGTTGGTCCCACATCGCCGCTAAGAATCAAGTAAAATAGTAATTTCAGAATGACTCTCCGACGAAATGTAACGAAGACAATCGGACAACTCTCGGCCGATCAAGCTGAGCCAAGCTCCGAAATGACCCCCTATCCAGTCCATCGGCCTACGAGGGTCGTATGATAGGCCAATCCTGTCGTCTGAGAGATGTCACTGAGAAGGGGACATGACAAATGACTTCTCAAATTGACCAAAAACTAGCAGGGTTTAGTGCGGGCTGTTGGAGTAAGCAACTATGGGCCACAGCAGCTGATTAAAATTTATGAATATCTTAAATCCAGAGGGGTTCCTTTAAGCTCTGCACAGGTGTGGTATGCTTTGAGGCAACTCTTCTTAAATATCTAGTGATAATGTTTTACCGTCTGATAAGCATTTTGATCTGGCTTCCAGCGTTTTCTCTTTACCAAGCTTCCATAACTGCAGGTACAATTTTCCTTATTGAGTATGGATAAAGATCAAATGGAACTAAAGAGTTTATGTGACTCACTTGGGATACAAATTATATCATACAGCCCTCTTGGGTTGGGTATGCTTACAGGAAAGTATTCAACTTCCAGACTTCCACAAGGCCCCCGGTAAATAGAATTTTCTTGCTTCCCTTTATCCAGCTGGACGTTAAAGCCTTGTTGTCATTCATTTTTTTCTTATACCAAAATCCTTGAAATTAAGATAGCCTCCCAAGCATTTTAAATACAGCTTAACTTTATTATTTAATTTTTCAAATTAGAATGTATCAATTGTCATGTTCATGATTTGGGGAGTAATGCATCTTCTAAGGATTCAAGAATGAATTCTAGGTATTGCTAGAAATGTTACTGATTATCTTAGTGACTATCTGTTTTTAATCATGCCAAATCTCTACAAATAAGATATCCACCTTTGTTGATGCTGCAGCCGCATACTCTTTGGCCAAATTTTGCCAGGCCTGGAACCTTTGCTAATGTCTTTAAGATGTATTGCAAACAAGAGAAATAAAACAGTTCCACAGGTACTAATTTCCTTACAAATACTTTTCCCAGTCCTCTTTCATGGGTATTACCTCAATATTAGTTGGCTACTGAATAAGTTTCTCTGTAAGATTCTTAGTTGGAAGATCTACGCTTATTGGTCATCACACAGACAGTTACTTCTCTTTTCACTGTGTTCCCATATGAAATTTTTTGTGCATTGAAGAACAGTTTCTTGTGTGGGGAACTAGCATCCATTAATTGATAGTATCATAGAATTGAGTTGATACTGTGTTGTTTAGGTAGTTAAATCTGGGCCTTTTATAAATTCTAGCCCCATATATTAGATGAATTTCTTTCCTTAGGGTGTGCTTGTAATTAAAAGCACTGAAAATGACATGCTAATAATCAAAAGCTGTAAGGGCTAGAAGCCTCCATTTCCATAGGAACTGGAAATGCTCTCATTATGAGAATTTTAGTGACTGTCATGTATAATGTAAATTTGTCTATTCTGAAACATATATTTGTTAGTTCATTCTACCTTTGATAGCATTGACTTCTTGGATGTACATGTTCAGGGAAATGAGTGTGACTATATTATCTGATCACTGTATTCTAGGTTGCAATAAATTGGTGTTTATGCAAAGGAACAATTCCCATCCCTGGAGTAAAGTCTCTGAAACAAGCACAAGAAAATCTGGGTGCACTTGGTTGGCGCCTTAGTTCAGAAGAAACTTTTGAATTGGAAAGTGCAGCACGTGAGTCTCCCCGCAAAATGGTCCAAAATATTTTCCAGACAAGATGATGCAATGAGCTACTCTTGTTCACGCAATTTGTAAAACTTTTGGGATAAAACCGTGTAGCAATTTTTTACAAATTGCTTTATATGGACTATGAACCTAGTGCTCCTACTCTTGTTCATGCTTTCTTATAAATTATTGGTCAGCACTGTAAGTTTTTCTGTATGCCATGCTTTTCTGTTCACATATTTTGGGCCATTTTCTTTGTCATGCAAGGGTTAATTTCTGTTGAAATCAAGCTTTTGTTGCTTTATGATTAGATTCCTTGCTATAAGCAGCACACAATGTGCAACCTAATCAGCAAATGATGATTGATAAAAACTATTTGCTTATTACAGGAGGGTTGTAATTTTTACTTGCACGAGTATAAAACCACATTCCTATTTTCTTATTGGTAGAAACTTAGAAGATTTGGAGTCATAGCTTAGTCGTTGAAAATCAAGGTAAATTGAATCAAGTTTTTTCAGGTTCATCACTAGTATTGCTATGCATGTATTGTATATTAACAGAGAAGCATCTTGACTAATTTCAATTTGAATTTCCTTTTTAAAATTTAACTTAATATCTACCTTAAGAAGTTAACCAATGATTCCCGGAATTGGTTTACAGGGAATTACTTGACTAGTGGATCTGGATTGGAGTTGCTGTGAGTTTTGTTCAGCTCTTGATCTTGTATTCTTCATATAGTACTATCCAAAGATCGATACCATTGAGACATCTATTGAGCATTATGTAAGAAATTTTATGAACATTGAAAGCTGTTTATTAGTTGACAAACTTGGAAAGTTTGCTCTTATTTTTTAGTCCAGGTCATGCTCATGTCAAGGCATTCTTTGCCATATTCAAGAAGACTGGTAAGATGCTGAGACTGATTCGATGATATCTCTCCAAATCTGAAATTTTGGTTGTATATATTTATTTGATTGTATTGTATACTCTTGATTAGAGAACATAGAATGGTTCCTTAATGTACCTAGAAATTGGTTGAAAATGAAAGGAAAGAAGACTCATATAATTATTTTTTGCATCATTGATCTTTGGGACAAGAGGTGGGCTGAAAGCGAAATTCCAAATGCCTCTGTTAATAATATGTATGCAGTACAACAAATTATTGCAATTTCAATAGAATTCGAGCAAGAAAATGCCACAGAAGATCTGATCAGGTTTGGCTGAAATGTGAAAGGGTAAATGTTGCGACACTTGTGATTCATGCAGGCTATATTACCTTTTGCTTCTATATAGATATTTGCATGTCCTTTCCTTGAAAAACAAGTCGATTTAGATACATATAGGGTTCACTTCAGTAGGTGATAACTGTTTCCTTTTATTGCACAACATATTCTACCAACCTCAAACAATTTTCAAGGAGTATAAAATGAGGTGCTATATGATCTGCCTTCCAGCTAGATTCAGTTTAATGAGTTGATGATTTGATCTCAAGTCCTGAGTGCAGTGCAAAGGTTCAAATTATGGACTGGACAGGTAGTTGATTGAATTTGTATTCACTACCTCTGAAAAGTGACCCTTATAAATGCTTTTTTAAGTGATTTGTTCGATGCATCATGTTTCTATATTTCACGTGAGCATTTATATCCAAACCCCCAGGAAATTTAATAGAAGGGAAATATATATAATTATATTCATGCGTATATGCTCTTTCAAATTTAGGCACGTAACAGTTACTTTCAGGTGTATTTATGTTTAGTTTGAGCAAAATTGAATTAACTGATGAACAATATAGTCGTTTATTCTGTGTTTCAAGCACATGCACACTGATGCAAGTATAGGTAATTTCATCTTTTAAGTCTAAGTCTAGAGAAATACTCTCAAAGGGTTTTAGATGTTAATTCCTTTTGAATTTATATTGAAATAGAATCAATTGCTTTTGCATGTATCGTACATGTAGATTAGACCTAGCCTGCTAACCTATAGACTAATTGCAACAATATTTGCGCAGTATCTGCAACACTACTGTTTCATACATTTTGTATAAAAAGAAATATATTTTAATAAGGGAAAAAAAAGGTAACGCAAGAACGTTACCCATAGGTTGGATTTGGGAGCAGTTATCATATGGATGCTCCTAGAACTACAAAGCCTACTTACATTCCTTTGCTATAGTATTTTTTCTCTCAAACAATTTCAGAATCATTTGCAAGAGTTCGAGAGTTAACCTCTTCTTTCCTTTTTATATTTATGTCTGAAGCTCTAACATTGGTTTAATTGTTGAAAACTTCAAGAAATTCAACTTCTTAATTTTCACATAATTTAGGTTTGCACGCCTAACTTATTTAGACATGTTCATCCTTGCTTTTGCTCAATTGGTTTAATTATTTTGCCTTTGGCAAGTTTCATCCAATCACTTTTTGTAATTGCAAACGAGTAATCCCTTGCTACTTCCATACGATGGTAAAACCTTTCTTCTTTTCCCTTAACTCTCTAAAAGCTATCAGACTGAACTTCAATGTTTAAATGAGCACTAGCCATTTTCATGCTTTGTTTTGTTGCTTTGGTAGGTTGTATCTAATTGATCTTTATTCTTCTTGATTACTAAAAGATTAACAGTCACTCAAATTTCATGTTTAAGGCTTGGAAAATGTACTCCAGTTGCTGAGACATCATTGAATTCCTTTACTTTAATCAAAAGATATTTTTTTGTCAAACCAGGGTGGTTTCCAAAGGCTATATGCAAGAGGGGGTAGTTAGGAATCTCATTGAGGAGTTTTTTCTAAATTTGAAGATAAAATTTGCACACTCAAATATAATTAACAATGCATTTTTTTTGAAACTATAATTGAAATTAGAATTTTAAATAAAATGCTTATGTTTTTAAAACAAAATATCTATTGAGACAAACTATTCTATCAATAAAAAGCTTTTATAAAAGAAATATTCTAAAACAACATTTGAAGGTTTTTTTAATAACATCTTATTAAAGCAAAACAACATAAAAATAAAACAAGTTTTCACAACCAAATAACATAACAAATGACCAAAATTTTAATAGTTATTTCACATGTAACATTAAACATTCAATGGTGAATAACAAATTAACACAACTTCACATTTAATGTCAAATAAATCATGACTCCAATAACATGAATGTTGAATAGTAACATAAGTGAACAACAAACAACATATGTGCATATATGATGCATCTACAATCACAATGAACTTATTTTTAATAGAACCGGTGCTTCTAGTTGAGTGGTTAACTCCTAAAGAATGAGAACAATTCTTCATAATCACACCAATTTATCATGAACTCCATAAAAAGAAATGTAGAACTGTAGACACCTAAAAATGACCTAGGCTTGCAAGCTTCATTTTTACCACTTTTCGTCCTAGCATAATTATGACACTTTAATTATGTTCCTAACCCATCTTCAACTATTAATTACACAATTATTTAATTAATTCAGGGTCTTCTATTCTTCCTGATTATTAAATGAATAAATCATATTTATTTAATGCGTCACTAATTATCTAAAGTCAACTCATAATTAAATAAATTTATCATTTTATTTAATTATTCTTTGTCGTTAATGTCCTCTTGATTATCAAATAAATATATTTTAATATATTTATTCAATATGTCACTAATCCCTAATCATCTCTGTTAATTAAATAGATTTTATAATTTATTTAATTAATTAACCACTTCTTCTAAATTAAATAATTATTTTTAATTATTTAATTGTTGTATGTGACACTTCTTTATTTTTAAATAAAACAATTTATTTAAAAATGTCACATAGTTAACTGATTCTTCTTTTAGTAATTAATTTCAAAAATCAATTACTCATTATCTCACAAAATCCATATTTTGAATTAATTTAATTCAAAATGGAAATATTCTTCTACAAATTAAGTAATTTCTAAAATTACTGATTTTCTAAAATCTCATCTTCTTATCTTCTGATTTTTGCTAATTCCATCTCAACTGTCACATTCATTTTTGATTTAATTTATTTAATTAAATCTTATTCACACATTTGGGCATTTTGCCCTAACCCTAATTGAGAGTTGCCATTTTGAATCTTAACCATTGATTCTAGGGCATTTTCTCAATCTCTCATCTCATCCGTCCATTGAAAATGGCATTTTTTATTTTCCTCTCATTTTTAGATTATACACAGGGATACATTACACACTTAGGCACTGACATACTCAAGTTTTTTTTCATAACAATTGCAACAATTATTGGCACATTTCATTAAGTTTTGGCATTTTTAGGCATAGACATTCTTAGTCATTTAGGCATAGGCATTAGACTTTGATCAAATCCTTCAAAGCTTGGTGTAGGTCTTCGTCAAAGATTGCTCGCACATTCAATCTAAGGGCAACACGTCAACCAGCAAGGTAGAAGGTACTATGGAGGTAATCATGAAAAATTCGATTAACAGGTATAATTGTTTTATTGTTTAATTTCCTTTGTACTCGATAGGACTTTGGGTTTATTTTATATACTTTATCGATTGATAATCTAATCCTAAATTTAACCCTTAGTTACAAGAACCATATTGAACTTCTTTTAAATGATTGAAAAATAAGAGTATATTTAGAGCGAAATTAAAACTATTAAAATTGCTAATAATTACTTTGTTTGCCAAGAACTAAGAACTAATTGAAGAAAATTATGTTATTCCTTTTATTAGCGTATCTTCTAGATTCTTAAAAGAATTCCCTAAAAATTAGAAATGTGCATGTTGCTAATATAGATTGACTATAATTGAAAATAGTGGAGTTTGTAATGTAATTGGAATTGAATACATAGAGTTGTTCATAAATGTTTTTAATAATAATATGAGAAATGAAGTTTTGGAACTTGTGCAATTGAAAATGTCGTTATTGGAGGTTATGGCTAACAATAAATTCTATGGTGGTTGGCTTGATGGGTATGCAACAAGAAAGGGTGTATGCTTCTAGTTGAGGTTGATGCAATCGTCTTTGGAGTTGGACTTAGATACTTCAACAACACGTCTTCATCTTCTCTTTAGAGGCTCTGTGTCTAGCATTTCACACTTTCACTCCATAATTGTTAGCAAGTTTGACTTCCATACAATAGAAAATATTAAATAAAATATACACCTTGTTTTACTTCAAAATAAATAATAAACTTCTAAGAAATGCTAATTCTTTTATGAAGAGGTTTTAAGATCAAGAAAATGGGTTAATTTTCTAGGCATTTTATGAGGTAGCAAGTAGCCTTGTTGATCCCCTACACCTAAGTGTTTGTAGGTCCTCATGCAAAGTTATCTTTGGTTGGATTAAGAAGAGGTTGTTGCTTGTCTTCTTGCTACTACCTCTTGCTCTTTCTTTTTGTTTAGCCCTTTCCAAATGGCATTGCAATCATAATTTCTTAGATACATTTCTCAATCTTATTTATCAAAATTCATAAGACTTTGAGACATTTTGACTTGTGCTCTCCACTTAGAAAATTCCCAATCAAATTGGGCAACTATTACATGTAGTGCCACAATAGGGTTGACAATAAGAGGGATTTTGAATTTAATTTTGATAAATGCTCTTTGAAATTCATATAATTTAGGATTTTGATGTCTCATCATTAACCTTATTGTCTTCTTCTTATTATAGTATTCCTTAGTCTTTTTTTGCTAGTTTATTTGGTTTTAAAGAATAAAAATAAAAGATTTTATCATGGCCTTTTTTTATAACAATAGTTGAAAGATGAAAGACAAAATTTACTAGATAATAACCTTCATAATGATGGACCATATGATGGTACAATTGTACAATGGGGGTACAACATTATAGCCTTATAGATCTATGTAGATTGTAAATATTTTTATATATTTGTTGGGGCCCTTTCTAGAAATACCAAAAAATTCTATCTTCGAAACCTATAATGCCTTATATGAAAATGCAATTTTTGGGTCTTTTTGAGCACAATTGGAAGGTTGATTTTTTAGGATGTAATAAATAAACTAGGTGCCCAAAAGCCCTTAAAAATTCAAGATTATTTGGGAAGGGACTTGCAAGCTTATTTTGATACCATGTTGGAGCAGTTAAGATTAACTTTGAAGATCAAACTATTCCACAAACAAGAATATGCAAGATAACAACATTATCATACAAAGCTTCATTAAAATGTATACAAGAGCATTGTATATAAAGGCAAGGATGAGAAGGTAAGAAGGTAGGACTAAATTTTTGATTACCCAAGTCCAAAAGTGAATAACATGTGGAACACTTGGGATAAGTGTGGGGACATATATAGAGTCCACATGAGGTGAGACAAACTAAAAATCCTAAGTGAGCTTAAGTGTAGTGTGAATATGACCAACCAGGTGGGATAATAACTAGTTTAGTAATAATACATTTCACACTAACATCATCAGCCTTGTTGAATGCATAATTGGGCATATATCAAAGTTTCCTTTGTTAAGCATGACAAATCCTAGGCATCCACATCCAATCAAGGAAACTCAAAACTATTGCACCCATAATGTCGATTCCACAAAAGCCTCCACCTCATATGATTCTATTGTAGGTCATATCAAACAAACTTGCACATGATTTTCCATCTTTAAAATCAAATATGCTAACTATGTTGTTACCACTAGATGTGGCAGGGTTACTGTAACGCCAAGAAAGTGCACAAGAAACAGATTAGAAGCAAACATGCAATACTAAAATCTAAAATGCAAAATCTAATGTTAAGCAACAAAGAACAAAGGAAAGTAAAACGTAAACAAACTGAAACAATCTCACCAATTTCAAATGTATTTCCATGATTCATCTCGATTGCCCTTCTCCATTTTGCTGTTGTAGTATAATTGCCCTCAGATTTCTTGTAAGTTCGTGCAAGTATAGCCTAAGATAGTGATTAGCAAAATATCGAAGATTTAAGATAAGTGCTCGCAAGATTCGAAAAGAGATTTCAATTTCGAGAGAGATTGGAATGAAGAATGACAAATCAATTTATAGAAAATTAATTATTCGAACGAAAGGTCAAGATTGAAAAATCAACGGACGGTTGAGATCGACAGATTAGACATGCATTCTGATAACTGTCAGTAGTGACATGAGTGATACAAACTAGAAATAAAATTAAAGATTAAATAAATGATTTAATCTTCAGTTTGGTATTCGAAAACAGAAGAAATATCTTTGCATGACAAAGATAAAGATGGATTAAAGCAACTCTTGTTCGAATGCACGCACAAGGTTTAATTAATTAAATAAGAATATTTAATTAATCTGCATGTACACGCAAATGAGTTAGAAGTGGACAATTGAATGATTTGACAAGGAGATTACTCGAGAACGCCACTCAAACATTAAATCAAGAGTTAACTGAGCGATTAAAATAGATGTTGAGTCGAGTAAAAGTGAATACTTAGATAACTCACACAATCATCTAAAATATAGAGGAATACGTTAAAATAGAATTAATGAATTAAATAATTCATTTAATTCAAGACTCGATATTTGGAGAATAATTAAATAAATAATATTTATTTAATTAAGTGATGAAGGGATTTTAAATGAATAATTAATTAAATAAATAATTTATTTAATTATAGTTGAAGTATGATAAAGAGTAAATTAAATAAGGATTTATTTAATTTGACAAGAAGAAGGTTAATTAGTAACATAATTAAATAAAAAGCGTTTATTTAATTAATCAGATAGAATAAAGAAAATGTGAATTAATTAAATAATTAAAATTATTTAATAATAGAAGAATTAAAGTTAAAGTGAATAATTAAATAATTGACATTATTTAATCATGACCATGAAGAATACGAATTATGAAGAATATTGAAGTCACAGGCCTAAACCAAATTTCGGTGTCTACATTTGCCCCTCTTTGATACAATGTCATTTCGACATTGTGTCAAAGAAAATCGATAAGAAATATGCCCCAGTAACGCTCCAGATTAAAACAGGTGAAGGTATGCCCCCTCGAGAAAATTGACAAATTTTGAAAAATTTCAGAAAAATTTGGAAATGATCCCGATTAGTCCATAGGATGGCTAGAAATGCAGTGGAGTTTGCAGAATAGAGGTTGGAAATGTCAGGGACGGGTACGGGTTGATCGAAATGGGAAGTTAACACGACCAGTAGGAAAAAAATGCCACCTAAGCCCTAGGTATATATAGGAATAGGGGTAAAAATCAATTCATTTTCATCCACTTAGCCCTAAAATTGAGAATTTGCTCTGCACCCACAGCGAGGATGTCGCCCGTTCTGCACACTCACCATCGCGCATACAGGATCCGGACCTTCTAGAGACCAGCCGACGCGGACCCCCCGGTATGTACCTCAAACTTGGCTTTTGAAAATTTTCATTTACGCGTATTTTTATGCATTTAATTGAAGTTTTAGATATGTGTCATTTTGTTAAATCACCGCATTTGTGTGCGTGAACGACGCATCTGTCTGTGGAAAGCCGCATTTGCAATTTTACGTTAGCCGTTTTGCATAGTTAGTCTGCGGTTCAACGCATTTGTATATTTATGAAACGCATTTGACATTGTGCATCGCATTTGTATTTAGAATAGCTGCATGTGTTTATTTTGAAACGCAATTGAATAATTTGCAACACAACATTTATTTTTCAACGCATATGAATTTAGTGTAACGCATGTGATGTAATTAGCCACATTTGTTTAATAACGGTGCATTTGAATTTTATGCACCGCATATGTTAAAAAGCGACGCATGTGAAAAATAATGACGCATGTGCAAAATAACGACGCAATTGAATTTTATTTAGTATAGGCAGTTTGCACTAGAATAGATGATTGAGGTTGACATGAGTCATGTTTAATGCCATTGCAGGTTGTGTTAGACACGATATATACACGGGAGTCGAGACCGACTACGTTTCGATTCAGAGACAGTTTGTGGCTAGCAGAGTGACGGATCCTATGGCACATAGGTCTACTGCACATGACAAACATGCCCCAGATTAGGGCAAATCGGGGATTATTGACAACTTTGTGTGAGCGGTGGCACTTGGAGACATCGTCCTTCCACCTACTGATTGGAGAGGCCACGGTTACCTTAGAGGATGTCTATAGGATCTTCAGACTGCCTATTAGAGGGACACAGGTGACATGATACCCAGAGGGGTGCAGCCGAGATGTGTAGGTACTACCCTCATGCTGACATTAGGCAGTTAGGATTTGATGATTATGAGATTAGGTGGCGGGTGTTGGCCCAGAGGTATAGACAGCTAGACTATCTATTGTGTACATTGATAGGCGGGATAGTACTTCTTGACCGCTGAGGTCATGGTTTTCCCGTGGGGTGGGGGGAGATGCTAGTGGGCATGCTCGAGTGTCGAGTGGTATATGCTTGGGGTTCCTGTGTGCTCGGGATGTTATACTTTCATCTACATGATATTGCCTATCAAGAGGCACAATCGATGAGTTGTGGTACCACGCTCCTGATGGTATGGGCGTGGGAGCACATTGCCATTTTTCGGCCACCTGCGATAGTTTATCTTCCACATGGAGCTCCTTACACCTTTCGTTATGCAGGGGTGAACACTCAACACCACATAGGAGATACGGGTTACTTCAGACATGCCATAGACACTATGGAGCAGTTTACATGGAGACCGTACTTAGGCTGTGAGGAGTGGTCAGATGAGGATGAGCATTTTCCATTTTGCAGACAGGGACAGTTCTTGGTTGGACGGACAGTGTCGCACGTCCATATTATAGAGCGTCAGTTGCCAGATCGTGTCCTGCGGCTGTTTGGAGAGGTGCAGGATGTGCCTAGGGGATAGGCAGAGTTTGCAAGATCCTTGCGAGAGGTCCCGCTATGGGGTCCAGAGATTCCAGTGGCCACATCAAAGGCAAACATTGATGCATTACAGGCAGTTCCATGGGGATGGAGAGATGGTCCAGCAGACCCAGGGACCACAGCAGAGTACGAATAGTGGTGGGCAGTTCATAGGCCGATCCCCTTGACAGATCCAGACTAGCCAGCGCTGGTAGAGCGGTGAGGGATAGGTCCACAAGGTAGGGGTCGGGGAGGCAGAGGAGGCCGTGATGATGGAGGAGATGATGGCCGAGGTGGATGGCATGGAGGCAGGAGAGGGAGACGTGGTCGGAGGGGACGAGGGCCACCATTGTCACCGATCCGTGAGGAGGGATGAGGAGAGGAGGATGTGGCCATGCCAGATGTTGGGAGAGGGGGAGAGGAGGATATTGCAATAGGTGGAGAGGACGTGCATCCTGCAGAGGCAGCTATTCCAGACATCCCGACAGAGGAGGAGGCAGGTACTGAGGAGGTAGGTAGAGAGGAGGCAGAGATTGATGCCCTAGGGTTGTTGGGTGCCTACCAGGAGGATGATGAGGGAGATGATGATCACGAGAGAGAGATTCAAGATCAGATCCTAGAGGAGTTAGATGAGGAGGAGGATGGAAGAGTGAGGGACAGACAGGATGAGACAGGGGCAGTGGATCTAGACATAGATACATTGCGTGCTCAGGTTGCATCCTTAGAGGAGTAGATGAGAGTTCTGATGTCTGAGAGGGATACCTATCAGAAGGAGAGGGACAGAGTAGTGATGGAGAGAGATCAGGCCATAGCTCGACGACAGGAGACAGAGCAGAGATTCTCAGAGCTCAGAGCCTTATGTACTGGGCCATCAGCTGTGTTTGCTAGAGAGCTAGTCAGAGCTGGGGAGAGAGAGAGATACTATCGGGATCTGTATGAGGAAGAGGTTCCACTAGAGAGACGGGCTCCCAGTTTCTCAGAGGCACACAATAGCAGGTCCCAGTCCAGGACCCACACTAGGACAGTTAGCACAGAGGGGGTGGAGCAGCTACACAGAGTAGGTCCATATGATAGACCTCCCTTAGCTCATAGGTCATCGGGTTCCCATCATCATTCCTCCACACACTCCAGGCATGATAGTAGTGGCAGTTCAGGATAGGGATACTTCTTGAGATGTATGGAGACATTGTATTTTGATCTTATAGCCTACGGGCTTCCATGTATTATTGATACATTATGACATTGTGATGTGACATGGTTGAGTGAGATATATATATGATTTTGGCAGTGATTCTCATGATATGCATTTCTATGTATTGATTATGCAGTCTTTATTTATGCATGTGATGTTTATATGATATGCCTATGTTATGGATTAGTATATGTATTTTATGATGTTTATGCAGCTAATGAGATAATGTTGATTCTATGTGATATATGCAATTTATAAATTATGAGATGCAATATGATGTTATATGTATGATGCATACTACATGTGATGCTATACAAATGTAATGTGATGCATGTATTTACAGTTGCTTTGTACATGGAATGCTTATAATATGTATTGTTTGATGATGAATGTCTATTATGCCATGATGATCTATATATGAAATATGCCTCTATGTATGTATTTTTCTAACATGTACATTGATGTAGGATGATGTATAATATTTTGTATCATAGGACTCCATCATAATGCAAGAAAGAAGAACTGTTAGTGAGGAAAGAAAGATCGAGAAAGAACGAAAGACAGGAGATAGATGTTAGTATTAGCAATCTTCGATATTTCACTGTATCACAAAAGGTATTTGCACTTTATCATCATTGGGCGGGACTAATACAAATGGAGAAAAACACCATGATATAACATAAATCAAGGTGTGCAAGGTCATCCACTTGCTAATAATAGACAGTCACAGACAAGGATTGTCATTAACTCATACTAAGGGCACAAGTTTCCCCAGTCTTTTTGTCAGGACAAACCACAGACAACAATCAAAGTAAAAGACGGGTCATGAGATGCCATTGCTCCTCTAAATCCTTCATGGGACATCCTTGAGGAAACTAGTAACATGACTCAAAAATTAATTTTAAAAGATAGTCGACAGATAGCAGTCAAAGAAAATAGAATTCTGATACATCGTTGCTTCTCTAAATCCTTCATGGGACATCCTTGAGAAAGCTAGTAACATAATTCCCATCATAAAGTCAAGATAAATGATAAGATAAATAAGCCATAAAGTCAAAAAGCCAGTAAAATATTTGCCAAAACTTGATCTTGTTTGTTTGATTTATTATGATTGATAAAAGGATTGATTGACAGAGCCTAATTTCAGGAGATACACATACCGGATAAGACTGAATATGGTTTCGATGTTATGACTATCTGTATAAGGCATGACAAAGCCTGGTTTCAGAAAGACATGTATCGTATAAGATGTTGAGTCAGATGCCGTTGATGCGATAACCTATGTAAGGCTATGTTTGATTGTTTGACAATGTCGATTATGCAGGAAGGACTCATCCTGTATAAGTCATAGATTGTTTTGCTGATATCAGTATTCAAGAAGGACTCATCCTGAACAAGATATAGGTTGATTTCCATGATGATGATGTCTGTTTCCAGGAAGGACACATCCTGTAGCAGAAATTTGTTGATCTATTTTGATTGTTTTGTTTTGCAAGTTGTTTGATTTGACTTAGAGACATTGCTGACTTGTTCACCAGATTGATGCATGACTTGAGACGACGCATTGACAATTTACTGTGTGTGACGACAAAACCCTAAAGGATTGACCTAGTGCAGCCTCGGGGGCTCATCGATTGATGGCCTTGCCTACATTATACATGCAGAGACCTCGTAGTTTGACTTGACTTGATTGACAAGACTGACTACAAACATAAGACGTGTGTGAGTGAATGTGACGAACCCTAATGGATTGACCTAGTGCGGCCTCGGGGGCTCATCAATTGATGGCCTTGCCTATGTTATACACGCAGAGACCTCGTAGTTCGACAAACGACAAAGACTAACAATTGCAACCGACTTTGACTCTGTTTTTGGATTTTTGAAATGTTATGATTTTTTTGTCTTTTTGAAGTTTTCTGATGTTTGTGTTTTCTCCGGTCATTTTGCGATGTTCGTGGATTTTCCATAGTTTTACGTCTCCAACACAACCAATGTAAGAAGCAATATGACACATGCCAAGTGTTTGCCCCCAATCGAGTATAAGACCAATTGACTATGAATAAGGTAAAATGGGGGATATGAAATGCACTCGATGTCAATCGTTCCAAGTTATGGGAAAGACTACCACTTATTACGAATGGTATATACAAGCGATGGATATGTATAGGGATAGGTAGTACGTACATGGATAAGGGATATGTACAGGGAAGTGGACTATGTATAGGGAAGTGGACTATGTACAATGATAAGGACTATGATTAGAATAATAGTAGACAAAGGAGTAGAGTTAACTACACATGGCACCTATTTGCTAGGTTTTCACCATGGTACCTATCCAAAGCGCCACCGAAATGGTTTTCACTATTGGACGAATGATTTGTCTTTACTATTTTCTAGATTATCTAATTTTTTTGGTGTTACCAAGATGCCTGTTTGCCAGGTTTTCACCTTGATAACGATTTATGTGATTTTATGATTTTTTTGTATTTTTGCTAATTAAGACAAAGGCTCCCAGAAGCTATGCGTAGAACTTATTTAGATGCATACTATTGATTGGTGAGGACAATGGTTCCCCTTTAGGAGTAGAGAGTTGGTACGCTCCTGATCCAAAAGCTTCTGTAACAACATAAGGTCCTAACCAATTTGGTTCAAACTTTCTTGGGTTTTCTCTTTTTGCTTGATTCTTTGGGTTCTCCATTAAAACCAAGTCACCAATGTCAAAGTTTCTGTTCAATACCTTCCTTTTATAGCTATGACGAAGGCGATTCTGATACACTTGAAGATGGTCTAGTGCCTTCTGTCTTCGCTCATCCAGGAATTCTAGCTCATGGAGTCTCGATACTCGGTACTCTTCATCATCAATGTGGCCTTTCAGGGATACCCTTAGGGAAGGAATATCGACCTCAATAGGAAAAATAGCTTTAGAACCAAATACAAGTGAATATGGAGTAGCACCAGTGGGAGTACGGATACTTGTGCGATAAGCCCATAAGGCAGGGTTAAGCTGTAAATGCCAGTCACGACCAACATCATTGATAGTCTTCTTGAGGATTCTAATGATGGTCTTGTTAGATGCCTCTGCTTGGCCATTACCTTGTGGGTAATATGGAGTGGAAAAGTGATGTTGGATATGAAATTCATCACACAGGTGGTAGAATTCTTGGTTCTTAAATGGGTGGCCATTATCAATGATTATGGAATGAGGGACACCATACCGACAGATGATATAGTTCAAGATAAATTTAGAAATCTGTGTGTCATAGGGATGGCTTCAATCCACTTCATAAAATACTCAGTGGCGGTGATAATGAATTTGTGTCCATTAGATGATGTGGGATGGATCTTACCTATGAGGTCGGTCCCCATTGGGCAAAGGGCCATGGTGACGTTATAGGACAGAGCTCCTGTGCTGGCGCATGTATCAAGTCTCCATGAACTTGGCATTGAAAACATTTCGTTACAAAGACATATGAGTCTTTTTCCATAGTAGGCCAGTAATAACCCAGTCTCATAATATTTTTGGCTAAGGTAGGACCACTAGAATGGGAACCACATATACCCTCATGCACCCCACGCAAGGTTGCTTGTGCTTTAGTAGAATCAAGACATCTCAGTAGGGTATTATCTAAGGCGCGTCTATATAGGGTGTCTCCGACGATGGTGTATTTGGTTGACTTGCAGAGGAATGTCCTACGTTGGTTATTTGATAGGCTAGTGGGTATGACTTCGGCATGAAGGTAATCATAGATTTCTTTGTACCATGGGGAATCAGGACCAACAATGTCACAAACCATTTTAGAATCTGGGATATCGTAGGCTGGGACCAAAAGCTGTTCTACCAAGAACTCAAACTTAGGCACGTTGTTAGGAATGTCAAGAAGTGATGCAATTGTAGCCATAGCGTCTGCTGCCCTGTTTAAAACATGAGGTATTTGATGAAATTCGACTTTGTCAAAGTACTCCTTAAAGCTATCAGCCATGCACTTGTATGGAGTAAGCTTCTCGTCCTTAGTCTCATAATCATCATTTACCTGTTTGATTACCAGTTGAGAATCCCCATATACTTGTAAAATCTTAATTTTCCACTTGACTGCCATACATAACCCTGTCACTAGAGCTTCATACTCTGCTATGTTTTTAGTGCATGGGAATGCAATCCTGAATGACTTAGGGATGGAATCACCCTATGGTGTAATAAACAGTATACCAGCCCCTGAACCACGATTTGTATGTGAGCCATCAAAGTACAATTTCCATGTTATGTTTGTGTCAATTGTGAATATAAACTCATCAGGAAAGTCTGCAACTAATGGGTGATCTGCTTGTGTGGGTGCGTCAGCTAACTGATCAGCAATGACCTGTCCTTTAATAGCCTTTCTTTCTACATACTGGATATCATACTCACTAAGTATCATAACCCATTTGGCCAGTCGCCCTGTTAATGCTGCCTTACTGAGGAGATATTTCAGAGGGTCTATTTTAGCAATCAACATTGTTTGATGGTTTAGCATATAGTGCCTCAATTTTTGAGTAGAAAATACTATTGCAAGACAGGCATGTTCAATGGTACTATAGTTGAGCTCATAACCTACCAGAGTCCGACTAATATAATAGACTGCCCTTTCATGACCTTCATCGTCATTCTGTGCAAGCAATGCTCCGAGAGATGAATGGGTTGCCGTAATATAAAGAATCAATGGTCTTCCTTCCACAGGTGGCATTAAGATAGGGGGTGTGAGTAAATATTCTTTAATCAGTTGAAAAGCCTCTTCACACCTAGTTGTTCATGCAAAGGGTACTCCTTTCTTAAGTAGATGTTGAAAAGGATGTGTCTTATCTGCTAACTGCACTATAAATCGTTTGATAGATTGCAACCTTCCCTGTAATGTCCTTAGTTAACTAAGATTATTAGGCGGAGGCATGTCCATGATTGCTTTTACCTTAGCTAGATCCACTTCAATACCTCGTCTAGAAATGATATAACCTAACAGCTTTCCTGACTTGACTCCAAACACACATTTCTTTAGATTAAGTCTCACTTTATACTTCTCTAGCCTCTGAAATATCTTGTCTAAAACCTATAAATGTTCTGCCCTTGTCTTGGATTTTGCAATAAGGTCATCGACATAATCCTCCATAAGAGTGTGTACTAGATCGTGAAAGATAGTAGTCATGGCCCGTTGATAGGTTGCTCCATCATTCTTGAGTCTGAAGGGCATAACATTCCAGCAATACGTTCCCCAAGGACAAGTGAAATCCATCTTAGGTTGGTCTTCAGTTGCAATTCTGATATGGTTATACCCTGAAAATCCATCCATAAGGGACAACATGTCATATCCTGCTGTCATGTCAACTATCATGTCTATGTTAGGCAAAGGAAAGTCATCCTTAGGACAAGATTTGTTGATATCTCTGAAATCAGTGCAGATGCAGATGCCCCTAGTTGGTTTAGTGACTGGTACAAGATTGGAAATCCAATATGCATAGTCAATAGATCTAATGAAACCAACGTCTAAGAGTTTCTCGAGTTCTGCCTTGACCAACAAAGCAATTTGTGGGTGCATTTTTCTCAATTTTTGTTTCACTGGTTTGGCACCTGGTTGTAAGGGAAAATGATGCAGAACAAGTTTAGGATCCAACCTTGGCATGTCGGCATATGACCAAGAAAAAATTATCTGTCTCTGTGCAAAGAAGTTATGGAACTCCGGCTGCTCTTTTGTTGTCAATGACGCTGCAAAATGAACTAGTCGAGGATTCTCTTTGGTACCTATGTTGACTTGAATTGATTCTTCAATGAGCATGGGTGAATTTTCCTGTGCAACGGGGAAAATGTTCAAACCTTCATCCTTAGGTGCCTCAGAGGGGTTTTCACCTTAGGATGCGTCCTTTCTTTTTACTTTTCCATTGTCTAAAGGTGCCTTTCGGTTTTCACCTAGAGACTCATCCTTTTTATTTTGTTTATTCTTTTTCTCATTTTTACGACTGAAGGGTTGAACAGATTCCCCAAAATATGCTTTGTTGTCCAAGTCAATAGTAAAACTAGCCTTGTGATCACCGTTTGGTATGCCTTCTCGTAATCCCAGAAACTCAGCAATTGCTTCGTCATTCTCAAAAATGTCTAAGACAGGAGTGTCTTGTTGGTCCCAATCAATGAGTTGGGGATAGACTAAGGGCATGTCATCTTCAGAGTTATCAAAGTTTAATGGAGTCAAGGTGAAGATTGAATTATTCATGTGGTTACAAAAGTCTTGTACTAGGTCCTTTTAGCTCTTAGGTTTAGGTCTAGGTGGATGGATAGGTGGGCCTAATGCCAAGGTTTGACTATCAGAAATAGGTGGCTCAGGTTGCCACGAGGTAGGATCAAGTGATTCCCAATAGTAGTGTTTAAACCACTCCTCCTTTGTCATTTTCTTTGGTGGACAAGAATTCAAGGTATTTGGTGAGGAACTTAACATCAAGTCAAGTTCTCCAAATAACTTGTCAAGGTCCATGGAAGTAGAGGATAAGGAATCCCACTCATAATCATTAGAGTCAGGGGAATCACAATGATATTGGTCCACTAGTTCGTGAGATGTCTTAATATCTTCTGAAGCACTTACTTCCTGAAGTAAGGGTAATGGGGTACTAGGAACGCCAATCTAAATCGGTTGAAACCCTAGCCCTACTCCTTTTGGCCACTGAGAAACAAATATTGGTTCCATCCTCCCATCTTGGTTTAAGCCTAAACCACTCTGGCCATCATATCCTTTGCTTTGCATGATTTTGAAACCCTTTCCATATAGATTTGTAGGAATATGATCAAGTAAGAGGGGTTCCTCATCATCTTCTCTATACAACCAGGAAATGACATCTTCTGTATCTACGGCCTCTTTGCTTAATTCACCCCATTTAGTAAAAGTTGTTGTGGGAGGAATGTGTATAGTGACCATAGATTGTCTCCTATCCGATGTAGGTAAACCGTATGACTTAGGAGGAATCAAATGGCTAACACAATAAGAAGTTTTCATGTAATACTCTCCACAACCCTTGTCTTGGATCTCAACCCTAGGAGTGGTAGGAACTGAGGGTGAAATAGATGTTCGAGTGAGTGTGGTTGGATCAACATAAGAGGATGAATTGGACGATGAGGCCTCTTGGTTTACTAGCACTTGGCATTGAAGGATTTCCTTTAGATTGGTGCAATACTGGAAAGGATCTGGATCACCATCTATAGTTATTTCTATGCCATTGTAAGGGAATTTAAGACACTGATGATACGTAGAAGGGACCGCCTTCATGGCAAGAATCCATGGTCTACCTAGTAGAAGGTTATAAGGAAGGGTGAGATCCAAGACCTGGAACTTTTTCTCCATCACCGTAGGACCAATTTTGATAGGAAGTGTTATGACTCCCTTTGATTTTCTTTCCTCATCATCATAAGCTTTAATGACAATACTCTTGGTCATGTCTACGCATGCTTCTGAGATACCTAAAGCCTTAATTAGTTTTAAAGTGCAGAGATTTAACCCTGCTCTTCCGTCTACCAAAACTCGTCTAACTTTGGTGTCATCAACAAGGACTTCTAGATGTAAAGGGTTGTTGTGGTTCGTCTTTTTAGTTGCATAGTCTTGTTCAGAAAATGTGGCATGGTGATTATTGGTCAAGTAGCCCACCATTTCCTGGAAACGATTGAAATCAAGATCATTAGGGACCGTGGTGTTCTATAAAGCCTTATCAAGGATAGATTGATGCTTAGGAGAAATACACAACAATTCCAAGATTGAGATTTGGGCTGGGGTCTTCCCCAACTGGTCAAGAAGGTTATATTGTAACTTGGAAGGTTGGGGTGTTTTTTGCGATGGAGGGCCTTAGATAGTGAACTTAGTACAACGAGTATTGACTGCACACTCAAGATTAGTATTGATAATAATGGTATTGATATTCTCATCGGCGGCGCGAAGGCAGTGAATGATTTTTCCACTATTATAATCGTGCTTGACATTGGCATAGTTGGCTGACATATTGGTCTTAGTACTCGAACTGGGGACAGTTCCTTTCCCATGGTCATGTAGTGGGTCAGAAAATACTTGATGATCAGTGTTTGATGACTTCTGTTTTTGTCCACTAACTTCAATAATTCTCTTTTCGACAAGATCTTGTATGATATTCTTTAGTTGTCGACAATTTTGTAGATTATGTCCCTTAGTTCTATGATAATCACAAAAGGCATTGTCATCCCACCAAGCTGGTTTAAATTGTCCTGGATCGTATTGTCTTGGTTCCTGCAGCTGTATGAGATTATGTTGTAACAATTGTTTGAACACCGACTCAATGGGTTACCCTAAGGGAGTGAACTCACATTTTTGAAATCTTCTTGGTTGTGGATGTTGAGTATTTTGGACCATGTTAGGAGGTTGATTGACAACATTAAGCGTGTTGGAAAAAGTATGAGGTCTTTGTAATGTGAGGAGGGGTCCTGCTTATAGCGTTTTAGCATCAACCACCCCATCATTGGTGACATTTTTGTTGCGAGACCAGAATCTGTTTCTGTCAGTGGGGGTGTTTTGTACAATCGGGTTTCTATTGGATGTTGATGTCTTGACTTCACCCTTTTTGATGAGGTCCTTCTCTATTATAACCCCTTTTTCCACTAGTTCTGAAAAAGATGTACAACAATGTACCCTTAAGTTACTCCTAGGTTTTGCATGAAGGTTTTCTTGAAACATTGTAACTTTTTGTTTTTCGGGTATCTCGACAGGACATCTACTAGCTATAGTTCTCCATCTCTAGAAGAAAGCAATGAATGTTTCCCCTTCGTCTTGCATTGTGTGACACAAGGTTGCTATATTTATCTTGTGATCTATGTTGAAGGAGAATTGCTCCATAAATTTCTCAACCAGTTCACCCCAAGATCTAATGCCAGAATCTAGACCCAAAAACCACTCTAGTGCAATTCCTACAAGACTTCTTGGAAATAGCCTCATAAGATACATGGGGTCATAAGCGACATCTATGCATATGGTAGAAAATTCCCTTATATGTTCTATTGGATTTCATTTACCATTGTACTTAGGGAGATTCAGTATGACATATCCGTGAGGGAAAGGGGTCATGTACAATGATCTATCAAAGGGGAATGGGCATATGTCCTTTGTTGAAAATGATTTCTTAGTTGACACCGACATGTTATCCATTTGTGTTTGTAATGCATGCATTTGTGTTTGTAAGACGTCAACTTGGGTCAAAGATGTGCTAGGGGGATTATGCGGATCCGTGTATGTATTCTAAAATCTAAAGTCTCATGATGGGTTTTGATTAAATGTTGGCATCTGAGGTGGATTTGGAATCATAATGTTGGTAAATGTGTTCTAGTTTGGAATATGCATAAATTGGTGTTGACCAGGGATCTGTGTAAACGGATTCTGAGTACCGCTTTGGGAAAAGGGGTTCTGATTGGGAATCTGTGTAAATGATTGGTGTCCACCGATTTGAGAGAATGGATTCTGATTCAGAATCTGTGTGAACGGATTCTGAGTACTAGTTTGGGAAAGTAGATTCTGACTCAGAAACTATGTGAATGGATTCTGATTGCCATATTGAAAGGAGGGAATGCCCCCTATTTGTGTAATCCATGGTATAGTACTAGTGACTGGAGCACTAGGTATGGCCGTTGACTGTGGTATGGTGCTTGTGATACTAGTGTTAGGTATGGTCATTGGCTGTGAACTTGTGACACCGACATAAGGTGTAGAGGTTGAAGTTTTAGGTCTTTTACTCCCAACAAGAGGACCGAAGGGAGTGGATGATGAAGCCCCTATAGTGAAATTAAATCTTGATGTCATGCTAGATGTACCAAATGGGGATGTATGAACTGTCGTACTCTGTGTAGGTGTACTAGATGGCATAGTTGTGCTGACCTGAGGTATAGTAGTACTAGTAGTCGTGGTATTTGTCCCTTGTGTAGGTTGAGTTTGTAAGGTGCTGATATCAAATCCTGGAGGTAAGGTAGCACCTTCAGCTAGCAATTTGGCTAAGTATCGTTGTCGATCATTTGCTAGGTACTCATCTACAAAAGAGGCAAACTCAGGGTCCTGTGCGGCAGCCTCTATGTCCTCTACTACAATATGTCCTTGAGTGTTTCTAATGGTGAATTTGTCTAATAGAGTCTTATGAGGTCTTGAAGAAAATAGATTGATGAATTCATTTGGGTTCGACATGTTTTCTCTCTCTCTTCTCTTAGACCTAGTTTCAACCATGTAAGACAAGCTCAATATGCGGGAAATGCAAAACTATATCTATGAACAATATGACTCTAGTATATGTTTTTGGGATTTTTGTATGCAAAATAAGGAATGTTCTAGGATGAAACTAGCCTAAAACCTAAAGATGCAAGGCCTAAGCAAGGTTCTAAAATAATCAATTCTATAAACCTTAAGACAAAGGGACCAACTACCTAAAGTCTAACCAAGGTGTCAATTTAGTTTAAGTCAAGGAACCAATGTAGGACAAGGATCAAAGACAAGTTGAGTTTCCTAACTAGACTGGTGAGCTAGGAGGACTCTCTGTAGGACAAAGGATAAACTGATAAAACTAGGTTCAATGACAGATTTCGTTGACACTATGACTTTTCTAGAGTGTAGATGGTGAACTAGTCCTAAAGTTTGTAAAAGTGACCTTTCTAGAAGTTTCATGCAAGGTAATATGTATTCTAAGATGAAACTAAACTCTAAATTAAGACAACTATGGTAATGACCAAATGAACCTAAAGGATGCAAAATCGAGCAAATCGTTTCAGGTTTCTGTTCAAGGACTGTTTGTGAAAAGACAACTGAAACTGGTATAATCGTGTTGACTAGACAGTGACTGTGAACTCTGGTTTTCTGATAATAAGACAAATGCGTCTCGAGATTTTACTGATGTGGTTCAAGTTAACAGTTGTGGTTTTTCAGTGATCAATTGAATTTCTCTGGTAAAGTTCAATGTGTGACTCTGACAGATGTGGTTAACCTTCTAATAGATGCAACTCGTAATGACAGTTGCGACTCAGAATATAACGCATGCGGTTTTTTCAAAGCAATTGCGAGCTAAACTAGTAGATGCGACTCTACTCTAGACAGATGTGATTGATTCTGACAGATGCGACTCGTGATAACATATGCGACTCAAAATTTAACAGATGCAACTCAAAAGTAAACATATGTGACTAAAAATTAATTGTGACCTTCTGGTGAACAGTTGTGACTCTCTGTGTGTTTTCAATGATGAGATTTAAACTGATTCCATTTTTCATGATCAAATTCTGACAATCAAAGACAATCATAAGACAAAGTGTTTTCAGTTTTGATTTTGGACTCAAAGAACGTTTAAGTTGATAATAGAAAAGCACATCCTAATAGGCCAAAGGCCTAGGGTTTGTATACTTGGTATAGCCCACCCAAATACCCCAGATTGGTGATAAACACCTTTCCTTCTCGAGAGCGGATAGCTTAGAAATTTGGTGGCATTGGCTCCCCTCCACGGCTCATTAACGTCTTTTGAGCACACCAATTTTGAATTCTTTGGGTAATGACCTCCCAAGAACTGCTATCTCTACTCAAGGGGATCAATAGTGAGTATCTTCGGGCATGATACTGTACCCTGCACTATACCAAGCAATGGCCACAAATAGGTTGGTCTCTAAAACAAGAGGTATTTAGTACGGGCATTCCATTTGTGGGGCATGATCCATATGGCGAGAGTCCCCTTTCAAATCCATCTCGTCGGAACCATACTCGTGATTCTTGGGTTTTCCCCAAGAACCCACTTTTATATATCGGCTGGAAGTCCCTCGGGTTCAAGGTGCTACTGGTCTGAGTCATCGTGGGGTGAGTACTTTTTCCCACCAAAATAGGCCCAAGTTCTAGAGTTGGTAACCGTTTCTCTTACACCCAGGATCACACAGATGTGCAAGGGGAGAGGATACTTCGATGTACCAAGTTGTGAGGGTAACCAGACTTGTGCTTTCGCACCAAACACAATAGACACTTGTTAATTTTAAACCAAACGAAAGATTTTCTATGCTACCAAACAATCTGTTTCAAAATTAACTAGGGTCTTCGACAAGCGTCCTGCAGAAAAACTCGTTAGTAATTTTCAATATCGTCTTCGTCAATCGTCCTGCAAAAGCTTGTTAACTCCAAATGGCCACACGCTGAAAATCAGATATTAGTAACACACAAATCAATTGAAAATTTTAGATTTCCAAAAACAAAAATAAAGGTTTACTAGTCAATTGCGTCACTGTGTTACTAGTCAGATGCATCGATATTTTCTTCAATTGCGGCTCGGTATTCACCAGTCCATTGCGGCTTAGGAATTTTTAGATGCGTCATATATTTTTAGTTGCGTCATTTCTAGTGTCAGACGCTGTTTAGGAATTCAATTGTGTCGCTTCGTCAAACTGATGCATCATTCCGTACGAAAAACCTACAAAAATAAAAAATAAAAGATCTACGGATTCGCGAAGATGGTGTCTTCACGTCAGGTTCACCAAATGTAACGCCAAGAAAGTGCACAAGAAACAGATTAGAAGCAAACATGCAATACTAAAATCTAAAATGCAAAATCTAATGTTAAGCAACAAAGAACAAAGGAAAGTAAAACATAAACAAACTGAAACAATCTCACCAATTTCAAATGTATTTCCATGATTCATCTCAATTTCCCTTCTCCATTTTGCTGTTGTAGTATAATTTCCCTCAGATTTCTTGTAAGTTCGTGCAAGTATAGCCTAAGATAGTGATTAGCAAAATATCGAAGATTTAAGATAAGTGCTCACAAGATTCGAAAAGAGATTTCGATTTCAAGAGAGATTGGAATGAAGAATGACAAATCAATTTATAGAAAATTAATTATTCGAACGACAGGTCAAGATTGAAAAATCAACGGACGGTTGAGATCGACATATTAGACATGCATTCTGATAACTGTCAGTAGTGACATGAGTGATACAAACTAGAAATAGAATTAAAGATTAAATAAATGATTCTTCAGTTTGGTATTCGAAAACAGAAGAAATATCTTTGCATGACAAAGATAAAGATGGATTAAAGCAACTCTTGTTCGAATGCATGCACAAGGTTTAATTAATTGAATAAGAATGTTTAATTAATCCGCATGTACACACAAATGAGTTAGAACTGGACGATTGAATGATTTGATGAAGAGATTACTCGAGAACGCCACTCAGACATTAAATCAAGAGTTAACTGAGCGATTAAAATAGATGTTGAGTTGAGTAAAAGTGAATACTTAGATAACTCACAATCATCTAAAATATAGAGGAATACATTAAAATAGAATTAATGAATTAAATAATTCATTTAATTCAAGACTCGATATTTGAAGAATAATTAAATAAATAATATTTATTTAATTAAGTGATGAAGGGATTTTAAATGAATAATTAAATAAATAAAGAATTTATTTAATTATAGTTGAAGTATGATAAAGAGTAAATTAAATAAGGATTTATTTAATTTGACAAGAAGAAGGTTAATTAGTAACATAATTAAATAAAAAGCGTTTATTTAATTAATCAGATAGAATAAAGAAAATGTGAATTAATTAAATAGTTAAAATTATTTAATTAATAGAAGAATTAAAGTTAAAGTGAATAATTAAATAATTGACATTATTTAATCATGACCATGAAGAATACGAATTATGAAGAATATTGAAGTCGCAGGCCTAAACCAAATTTCGGTGTCTACAGTTACCATTCAAGGGACTTTCTTGTCCTCCACATAGGCCACCCAATATAACCTCCTAGAACATCTTAGGAAGACTCCAATGTAAATATCCATCCTATAGATACTCAAAAAATCTATCGTTCACTAAGAAATATTGGAACATCCCTTACATGAGTTGTGAGTCCCTAACAACATGACCCTAAACAAAACTAAACCTTTGTGGTCCAACTTTACACTATTACCAACTTGCTACCACCCAAATAATGTCTCCCATCAACCCATCCCATAATGAATCCCTCTACATTGAGGTCATCATGTTCAAATGCAAGGTCAAAAGTGTCCTATTAGATTATAGATCTAGTTTAAATCTATATATTGTGATACACATCAAATTGTTGGCATACTCTATAGATGAATTAGAACCATATAAATTCACCATCAAGGCCTATGACAATGCATAACGAGAATAAGAAGGAATCATATGTCTCCCCATATAGGTTAGGCCCATATTGTAAAGCACATTATGTCATGTCATTAATCTTGATTTACCTTGTAACATCCTCTTTGGATGCCCATGGATACATGCCATGCATTGAGTCCTCAAATTTACCACTTGTCATCCAACTTTACCACCAATGCCTCAAATTTCCCTATGAAGGTGTGGAAATCATCATTCCCATTGAGTCTATCCCTTCCAATACTACAAAATGTAGGAAGACCCTTATCAAAAATCCCATCAATGAACCAACAAAAATATCACTAATTCTCTCACATCCCTACCATTTTTCTCCTATGTTGATCTTGTAGATTTGGCATTCTCATCCACCACTCTTCCTACTAAAACCCAAGTCAAGATCATGAACACTAGTTGTGTTGAAAATGATCTACACAATTCCTTTCATGTTGAAAAGTTTCCACTCTCCTAATAATATCAAATACAACCTCATTGACAAGTGAAGAAAATATTCAACATTCTACAATCTGGCACCACCACATTTTTCCAACATGTGTTCCTAAAAATGAGGATATTGTAGGAGACATTAGCTCTTGGATCTACAAAAATGAGTTTGCACCATGTTTCCTCAAAGAAACATATCCTATAGCACTTTAAGTCTACAAAAATAAGAATTACAAAGAGAAATGCATTGGGATCCATGAATATAAAGTGTTCTCAATCCAATCACCATCAAAATCAATCACAAAACCCATAGACTAGGATACATCCCACATAAATCAAATGAACCTAATGAGATTTCTATGCTTATGAAAGACCCTCTCCTAGCATTGAACCCATTAAGGTAAGGACCATCATTGACTTATTTGATGATCTTGCTAACCTCTTCCACGAGATGCCCATCTATACTATTGTCTTAACCCTCATCCATCTAAAACTCATCAATTGAGATCAATAAGATCATGTGTCTCTTGACACATTTTAAACATTAAATCTATTTCAAAATTCATTAGGCTTTGTGATGATATCCTTGCCAATGATTACAAGAATTTTTTTGACATCCATCTAGATGAAATAATATATTCTAGGGAGTAGGTTGATTTGTTTAGTCCAAAATACCAAAAAAATGCAAAAATAAAAAAATCAAAGTCCACTAGTGAAAAAATCTTTGAGATCATATTAGACGTAGAAAGAGAAAAATAATGCATTTATTGATGAAAACCTCTCTAAGGAGTCTAGAGGTGAGGAAATCGACCCACACCTAACATCATTATAGTGACAAGATAGGTCAACAAAAATATAGGTAGATAAGCCAATCCAAGGATCACCTACTTTACAACTAGCTTAGAATCAACCAAATATGAGACCACCATCACTTTTCTCAAAGATGCTACTAAAATGTTTTTTTGGTCATATGCAAATATTCCAAGATGAAACCTATCCCTTATTGTCCACCATATTGTGGTAAATACAAATGCAAAACCATTCAAACAAGTACTACACAAGATGCATCCACAAATTATCCTCTTGGTTAGAGAATTGATTTTTTTGGAGGTTGGATTCATGTACCCTATTGACTATCCCAGTGGATATCAAACATTTTCCCTATAAGTAAGAAACCCAAAGCATACAAATTTAAAAATACATGAGAGATCCCAACAAGGCATGTTTAAATAACAAATTTATACCCTCCAACATTAACATAATCATCGATCTTACAATAGATCATGTGATGCTCTCACTAATGGATGACTTATTTAGGTTAAATAGATTCAAATCATAAAATTATATTTGGTTGGGTGAAATGAAGAATACGCATAATTTTCTTATGAGAGAGTCTTTGAGAAGAAAGGGAAAATAAAAAATTCATTAAATAGGATAGTTAACACTAAGGAAGAAGAAGATCATTAAGAGGAATCTTCCAAACTTATAAGGAAAAAGAAGCCCAAAATAAAAATTTTGAGTAAAGGAGAAGGTTATTCACAAGATTTGACAACCTATTTACTTCCAACTCCTCCAATTGCTACTCAAACTACGCAGCTTCAAGTAGTTGTGTACCCTTCCTCATATTTAGAAGAATATCTTCTTCCACCATTTTATTCCTCCATAAATCCACTCCTACTCTTTCAATCCTAAGTCCCCTTCTCATCTTGTGCTTTTTCCTCCACATTTTCCTCCACCTTAGTCTTTACTCCTTGCACCACCTTGGTAGAAAATTCTTCCAAGATAACTCCTATTCGTCCCATTATAAAAATATCATTCCATCTCCACCCAAAAGAACACCATCTCCTCCTCCTTGGAGAACACCATTTTAGCCTCATAAATATCTTGAGATGTATACGAGTGGAAAAAAAAAGGACAAGGATTAGGAAGGGTCAACCTCTTAGAGAACACCTACATGGTTTGATAAAATTATATAAAAGAGAAAGATGGTGCTCAAGATTTTCATGGATCCTTTAGAAAGCCAACTATTGCTTAAAGTTTTGATGAACTTAGGTCTACCACGCTAATATATTGTACTAATCTATCTAAGATTTGTTGAGAGGTATTATTTTTTTTTAAAATGATAGTTTGAGTTATATTTTCCTTAACTATAAGTTTGGGAGAAAAGGGCTGTGAAGAATTATTTGCAAGGGGAGTCTTCAATTTATTTTTTATTAAGATAAGAGACTCTAGACCACATGATTTTGATATAGTGTTTTTGATAAAAGGTAAAGAGGGTTTTTTGAAAGGGTCCCAACCCTTTTACATCCAAGTTATAAAAAAAAAAAACAAGGTGGCTATAAAATAACATAACATAACTTCAACATATATATATAATAGACTACAATCTTAAGCACAACTATAAATAAAAACTGAGTATAATTTTTTTTAAGAAATGACATAACACCAAAGCTCGTTCAAGGCTATGGAAGAATCCCACATGTCTTGTGAGGCCTATAATGGGTGTTCATGGAGTCTATAGTTAGGGTGTTGAAATCCTTGGCTTTGCATCCCCTTGTAGGTGCGCTTGACATGACTTGAAATTTTCTTTTGCTATTTTTGACATTCTCATGTAAATCTTTTACATTGTTGAGCTAATTGGTGACTGTGGCCTTATTAATGTTCACATTTTTTGAATGTTTCCTTTTATCTCCATAATGTTAGCTTCCATCCTATAAAGTCGCTCATACTTTTTAATAAACTATTCTTTCATAATAAGAACCTCCTCCCTAGTGTCTCAATCATCCAATAGAGAGATTTAAATCTTGGTTGTGTTAATATCCACAATCATCACTTCAAAACCTTATGGTGCTTTTCAATATCCTTGCACAATTCATTTATTTTATCAACTAGGGAGGATATGACAAAGGTAATATCCTTTAGAGAAGAGGATGGGTAGTGTTGGCTATCTTCCCAATCATTTGACCCTAGACAAAGGCCACCAATATCTAGGATTTTGACTTCCACATTAATGCTCCCATCTTCCTACATTTTCCTTTTAGCTTTATAAATATGGAGGGTATTGGCCTATGTAGCCCTTGCCACAGTAGAATCCTTAACCCTATAGGACTCACCCATAGACTTCTTAGACTTACCTCTCAAGTCCAAAACTTTCCTTTTTGGGGTAGGACGGGTATATTTTGATATATTATTGAGTAACAACTACTATATTATTTTAATAAGAATAATAGTAGTTTGTGGTTGTCTTGGTTATGGGTTGGAAGTAATAATCTCAAAAAATTTAGTGAGGAGCTAGGGATATTTTAGAAATCTCTCAACAATGTTCTTCATCCTCAATTTTTTTAAGGGGCTCAGGTTTAGGAATTTCTCTTTAATATGAATAGTAATAGGAATGAGATGAGAAATATTGTTTGATCTTTTGGTCTTTGATTGAGTGAATACTATCAGTTGTTGAACAATGATTTATAAATAAATCTACAACCTATAACATTTTGATATGACTTATTGAAAATCTTTTTCTTTCTTTTAGCAAAAGTGGCAAGCCACTATATTATAAAATATTATATAAAAATAAAGTAATACAAACCTGGTTCAAAGAGCATACCGGTAGGAAAGAACCATGAAGAAAACCTCTGGTTGTAGCTCAATTAGATACAAGTTCAACAAAATCATCCCAATAAGAGGGATTTATAGTATGTTTTGCAAGGCCCATATGTGAATCTACCAATTAAATCCCATCCAAATTTCTACACCATATGTCCCATTTGGATTGACCCATACATTGGTCTCTCATTATCTATTGATTTTTTGTGTAATATTTAATGTGTATTAAGTAACCAATAAATCCTATTGATATATGAGTTGCATTATGTTTTGTAGCTTATTACTTTGTGGTTATTATTCTTTTTTGGTATGGTCGATGATTTTTATTTATTATTTTAGTATATTCTTGGTCTATAAAATGTAAGCCTTGTGATATTGATATGAAGAATAAGTGGGTAGGAACACTCAATTGATGTAAAAAATTATTTTGGTAACATTTATATTATACTTGAATTTTTGTTACTCTTGACATTTTTGAATCCACATTTTTCTATTACCTCATACATATTATTATCTTGGTCTTAAATTATGAATTATCATGAATTAGTTGATTGTAACCCTTTACCATAATTTATGTTTCTAGTATTATTATGATGTTGTGGGTCTTAAATTTCATGGAAGAAATATGATTTCTCATTTTTTAATGGTATTTTTTAAGAAAAAAACATTTATCATTATTTCTATAAAAGATCTAGGAATGAGTAAGGTATGTGTCTTATTATGCATGGTATTATTTACTTGTAAATAGTTGTAACTATAACCATGGATTAAGGTTGTACAAACGTAAGAATTTAGTATCATTTATAAAAATTTTATGAGTTCTTTGGAAAGGTCTATTACGTTACAATGTAAAATCTTATACTCTCAATTCTCAATTGGGTCTTTCACTTATGTTGGGTTTAGGGACTAATTGACCAAGAAAATATATGGTTGGTGTTATTTCCTGCATACACACGCCATTTCATTTTGGATGAAATGGAGGTCCCCCTTCTTTTCTATTTTGCATTGTTGTTGCTCCATTTTCTGTTTCAACCTTTCTTTTTCTTTGGTCCTGAGAGTTTTTATTTTCTTGAGCTACCTTTGGTATTCTTTTTTGGGACTCTAAAGGGATTTCAAACTTTTGTCTAGAAGTCCAAAATCCTCTTAGATTTTTGATCCTATTTTTGGTTTTCTTTATTGGGTTTCAAGACTCTGGAAGGATTTCAAAATTTTGTCCAAAAGTCTAAATCCCTTCTAGATCCCTAACCTTGTCTTGTCTCTTCTTTGTTGGGTTTCAAAACTCTAGAAGGATTTCAAAATTTTATCCAAAAGTTCAAATCTCTATTAGATCCCCGATCCCCCTCTTGTCCCATCTTTGTCAAGTTTCAGAATTTTTTCCAAAGGTCCAAATACGTTCTAAATTTTTGATCTCAACTTGTTTTCTCCTTTTCAAGCATCAGGATTCAAATTAGCTTTTGTATTTTTGGGATTCTATCTCAAAGTGGGAAAAATCTGATTTGTTTCTCCATTTCTGACCTTGTTCTCATTTCCCCTCCCTAGATCCAATCAGAGTTTGGAGTCCTGAATAGACTTTGGACCATTTTTGTTTTGGTGCCAAAATTTGTTTTTTCCCCACGATCTCACTCCACCTACCACATTAATGGAATTTTTTTCCCTTGTGTGAAATACTATTTTTATTAATTTCTAAGTGTTAGTGTGAAGGGGTACTTTATCTAACTAGTTCATTTCCTAGCTAGTTCTCCACTTAGGTCCTCTTCACACTAGCTTAACTTTACACAGGGATAAGGTTGTTGAGCTATAATGACTTGAGCTGTCACACCTCATAGGATGACAACACTTGTCATAATCTGGTTACATCTTATCTCTCCCTTGGCCTATATAACCAAGGAATTTCCTTTGTAATCTTAATTCTCAAGCTTATAGCAGCTTTGCATTCTCTTAAGAGGAATACAATTTATTCTTTCTCATATCTTATTTATGTATTTTCTTTCCTTCAGTCATTTGCATCTTGGGTAGGCTATTTAGCAAAATATTGCATGGTATCAAAGAAAGAATGAGTTGTGGGTTAACAATATTTTAGGAAGTATGAGAGTGTAGAGCTATTTTTTTCAATGAACTGTGTATGCTCTTCTCTTGCATCCTTGGATGATCTGGACAATTAGAAAAGTGTGGAAAAAATATCAGTTTCTAAGGGGTTCAAACACTAACTTTCCACTTGCAGGTTTTCTAAAGCTTCTTAGAGAAATTTTGAGCTCACCATTGAGTCCAGAGTAGCTGAGAGAGTCAGATTTACCCTTTATTTCATCTGAATCAGACACCGGAGGCCAAAATTGCAAAAATTTGAATCAAGAGGTTTATTACCAAATCCAACAAAGAACTATCATTTCAGAGCATTTTGGGTCAAATTCAACCCATCTATCGTGCCCAGAAGGCCCAAAAACCATAAAATCAATTATCAAAATGTCAATTTTGGAGAAAGTTGCCAGGTGAGGCAATTTTGTTGTTGTCCAAGGAGCCATATGGCCCCCATGAACAAACAAACATAAAAAATATATATTTTTTGCTTTTAAATTTAAAAGTATTTTTTAAAATTTTAAAAGATAAAAAATATATATTTTTGCTTTTAAATTTAGAAGTATTTTTTTTAATTTTAAAAGATAAAAAAATTGAAAATTGAAATCTTAATTAAAAATTGTTAAAATACAATTAAAAAAATTAACATATATATATATATATATATATTGCAAGGTACACGTACTTGTGCAGTTCATGCACAAGCCCTGTACTTGCACCCTACTTGGGCTGCAAGCCCCTTAAAGGAAGGGTGGCTCCTTTAAGGAGTCCACCCCCTCCTTTTTAAGAGGCTGCAATGCTAACTATGGCTGCACATGTCTTAGGAAATGGGCGCTATAAATATTATTTACCTTTGTCCACTCCCTGCACAAAGCTTCGAGCATCAAATCCATAATCTATAAACGACAGAGTTCTGCACCTGCTTCAACCTTTGACCCTTTTAACACTTTTTTTTAATATTTTTTTATGTTAAAAAAAATATAAATTTAAATTCCGTTGACACTTTTATTTTTTTAATATTTTTAATGTTAAAAAATATAAAAAATTTAAATCCGACACTATTAACTTTAGTGGATTGTTAAAATCGGCAGTTCACTAATTTTATCTGGAGGTCCGCTAATTTGATGGTGGTGTAAATTATCTAGTGGATATTTAAATTTGGTGGTAGTTCCATTAAATTTGGCAGATTTTTTTAAAAAATCACACCCCTTCTCCATTGATAGGTTGGTTTTAGAAGACCAACTTTGAAAGCTCATAACTTGGGCTCCAAACCTCCAATTTCAGTGTATTTTTTTTATTTAGCCTAATTTTTCACACTCTACACATTGTTGAAGACAATTTTAGATTTCAGTGCATGGATTTCTCAAAGAGGACACCTCACCGTTCTCATTGTCTTGCTTGTATGCACTCCTTGAATTTGATAAGGTCGATCATGAGTCTCGCTTGTATGCTTTCTCTCATTTTGTACCTGATTCACAATACACCACATTGCTCATCCATTCAAATTCTGTGAGTATACTATGGTATGAGTGGTTTGGCCATCTCAACTACCACTATCTTCGACAACTCAGTAAAAAATATGGTCATAGGTCTTCCTCAAATCAATTTTTTTGATGGTGTTCATTTAGGTTGTGCCTTGGGAAAAAATATTGAGGAAAAGTTTGACAAAGGGAAGGCTTGGAGGGCTTCAAAAGTCCTTGAACTAGTTCATAGTGACTTGGCGGGTCCTTTTCCATAATTATCTTTTAGTAAGGATCATTATTTGCTCACCTTCATTGATGACTATTCTAGATACACATGGGTCTACTTTCTTCAAAACAAAGGAGAAGTATTTGATAGCTTTCAAGAGTTTAAGGCTCATGCTGAGAAGAGATTTGGAAAGTGTGTCAAAATTCTTCTCATTGATAATGGTAGAGAATATGTGAACCATCAATTTGAACAATTATGTACTCTTGAAGGGATTGATCTTCAACATATTGTTTCCTACACACCACAACAAAATGGTGTAGTGGAAAGAAAAAATAGGTCCATAAAAGAGATAGTTGGTTGCATGATCTAAGCTCGCTCCCTTGCATCTGCATACTAGGCAGAAGCTATCAAATGTGTTGCTCACATTCAAAATAAAGTTCCACATAAGGCATTAAAGGGAAACACTCCCTCCAAAGCTTGGTGTGGTAGGAAACTGTTGTGTGACACTTTAGAGTTTTTGGCTCCTCGACATAGGTACATATTCCTTCAGAAAAGCACAAGGCCTTGGAACCTTAGAGTTATCCTTGTATCTTTGTTGGTTACCTTAATGGTGTCAAAGGGTATCAACTAATGGATCCTAAAACACATGTGCTCTTCATTGAGCATAGTGCACATTTTGAGGAAAGCTCTTCTAGCTCATCCTCTACTCTTCCTTTCTCAATAGTGGATTTAGAGGATTCTAACATAGAGGGTTGTCCTCAAGCTTCCTCTACTTGTCAAGTTGATCACGAGTCTTCATCTTCCTCTTTGAAGAGTTTAGAATATCCTCCTCTATCCCCTACCATGCTTCATTGGGCTTGCCAAACACTTGACTTTGAATGTGCTCTTGTTGGGGATCCTTCAAATACAAGGAGGACTCGGTCACAACATCACGACATTCCACATTCCTACATTGCCATAGCTTTAGATCCACAATCATTTTGTGAAGCATCTAGAATTGCTGAGTGGGATTCCCCAATGGAGGAAGAGTACAACTCTTTAATGCAAAAAAAAACATGGGATTTTGTTCTACTTCGTAAGGGAAGAAAACTGGTTCGGTGTAAGTAGATCTGTCAAATCAAATTTGCAATAGATGACTCAGTTGAAAAATATAAAGCATGACTTGTGGACAAAGAATTCTCTCAAGTACAAGTTATTGACTACACTGAGACCTTTACCCTTGTCGCCAAAATGAACTCCATTTTATTGCTACTTGCTATTTTTGTAGCTCATGGTTGGGTTGTATATCAAATGGATGTGAAGAGTGCATTTCTTCATGGAGATCTACATGAAGAAATTTATATGGAGAAACCACAAGGATTCATTCAAGATTATTCATTAGTTTACAAACTAAGTCTCTTTATGGCATCAAATAGGCTCCACAAGCTTGGTATTCCAAAATGGAATCCTTTCTTCTCTCTATTGGGTTATCCAGATGCCACTCAGATTCGAATGTCTACATCTTATGGCAGGAGGATAATCTTCTGTTCTTGGTTCTCTATGTTGATGACTTGATTGTCACTGGAAGCAATCATTATGACTGTCAAGATTGCTTTGCACAAGAAATTTTCCATGTCTGACTTGGGTCTCTTGCACTACTTTCTCAGGATCAAGATCACTTAGACCTCTTTCAGGATATCTCTTACACAATCCAAGTATGCTCTTGATCTTTTGTCACATTTTCATATGGCTGATTGTAAGCCTACATTGACTCCCTTTCTATCTAGAGTTAAGCTTGAGGCGAAATGTTCCACACCACTAGTTGATGCTACTTTGTATCGTCAACTTGTTGGTAGCCTCATCTACTTGAGTCGTACTCTCTTTGACATTTCCTTTGTAGTTGGAATTATTTCATGCTTCATGATGAAACCCCATGCGCTTCATTGGAAAGATGCTAAACACATATTGCATTATATCTACGAAACTCATATGTATGAGATTCATTATGTAGTAGGCACAAGTTCAAACTTACTTGGATACATATATTTTGATTGGGATGATGATATTAATGATCGCAAGTCCACCTCTGGCTATAGTTTTCATTACGGTTCTAATCCTGTTTGTTGGCAGAGCAAGAAGCAACATGCCATTGCTCTTTCTTCAATTGAGGCTGAGTATAAGGGGACTATAAACACCAAAATTGAGGCTATTTAGCTTCAAGATATCCTCATTGAAATTGGTATCACCTTTTAGAAGCCATCAATCATCTATTGTGATAACTAGAGTGCCATCCAGATCTCAAAGAACCCAATCCATCATCAACAAACCAAATAAATCGAGATCTATATGCAGTTTCTTTGGGAGTTGATTCAAGAGTAGGTCATTGATTTGTGCTATTGTCCTACACCAGATTAGGTTGCAAATATATTCACCAAATCCTTCACCGAGAGAAAGTATGTTCATCTTTGGACTCTCTTTGGGGTGAGGGAAATCTCTTTTGGGGGATCACTTATACCTTGTTCATTCAACCTTTCACAGGAGGGAGTTTTTTCCCGCTTGGTTTTCTCCTTTTTTTATAGTTGAGAGGTTATTATGTATTTGGATACCCCATTAGGCCTAGTAGTTGGGACCCATATTTGTATCTTGCCATAGTATACTTCTCCCTAAGTTGCACTTAAGGGGGGGTGTTAGTGTAAAAGGGGTACTTTATCTAACTAGTTCATTTCCTAGCTAGTTATCCACTTAGATCTTCTTCACACTAGCTTAAGTTTACATAGGGATAAGGTTGATGAGACTTAATGACCTAAGTTGGTTAGTGTAAAAGGGGTACTTTATCTTGTTAGGATTCATGCAGATTGGAGCAATAAACATTAACAATTATATGCAGATTAAATAACCCATAAATAACAATGAAGAATTGTATAGGAGTGAATTTTCACCCCTTACACAAATTCACCTTTTACACTTCCTCACCATAGAAAACCAAATCCGAAGGAAAAATTCCACATTAGAAAGCTTCCTTCATTCCACTTGGCATTTTTATTTTTCATCGATAGAAGAATATTTGTCGGAGACGTGTGTGCGATGCGTAGATGTGCGCGCGGTGCACTTATGTTCCTGATGGATTCCTACGTCTGAACTTGGCAGAGGCGTTACACTTCCTATTGAGAATGATTTGTAATGTCCCTCTTTGACCAACCGACCCAAAAATGCCTTATTCTCCTCACCTCACCTTCAAAAATATTCATTCTTCATGCAACTCATCCCTTTTGGAAATCTCCAAGCATTCACTTCATCTCTTTGGTATCACTTCTTGCAATCTCTTCACTTCCATCACTTCAAGCAACACTTTGGCACTTCATAGCAACAACAAAAAAACTCCATAAAATCCATAAAGAATGTGTGGAACAAGCCATTGTAGTGTGGGCTTAAGGTTTTGCAACACCTCCCTTCATCACAGTTGAGACTGTGGTGATTGTTCAAGCCTCCTTTCTCCATCCTTGGCTAGTGAGCCCTTGGTGGAGGTGGTAATGTTTTCACTCCTCTCCTTTACGATTTGGTTGAGTAGCTTTATACTATTTTGTAGTGTTATTCATGTACCTTCTTTCTTTACTTCTTTATCATACATTTCTCTATCATTGCTATCTTGGTTGTTCGTGGAGGTGGAAACACTGAAATGGGGGTTTGGCTGAGGCAAAACCCTATACAACCCTTAAAATTTTTCCCTCTTTCTTGTGTGTAGGTGGACATGCATTTGGAGCTAGTTGGTGAACGAGAAGCTTTGTGAGATTATCTTTGTCACCTTAGCCTTCATATATTTACTTCATCATATTTTTTTGTATCTTTCCTACTTCATAGTTCTATTTTGTTCCCTTAAAAGTGACTAGCTAGGTTGTCAGCTTGTTTTCTGGTAGTTCATACTATGTTTTTGGTCCTCTGGTTGTACGGACACTAGTGCACTTGAGAGACGCTAATACACTATGTTGTCATCTTGGAACTACGCTTCCATCCTTGTGTAGAGAGCTACTTGAGGTATAGTGTTGAACCCAAAAATTGGCTCGCCTAGCCCCAGTTTAGATTTTAGGTCTGAAGAGTGGTCATAGGGCCTTATAGTACTCATCATTCTCATCCCTCATTCAAAACATTCCTTTAGAGTGAGGTAAGTTAGGGCAGCCTTCCGATCTTGGCTCTCCATGACGTAGGGCCTTGACATGGTTGGTCCCCTCTCTTACATTTTTGGTGAACTTGACGTGAACCAACGTTTGTTCATTCGTTGGTGTTGAGGCTTTTCCCCTTGTACCTTGTGATTGTTGTGATCCTGAGTGTTGTGAAGGTTTATGAGCATCACAATGTAGTCCACAACCTCCAAGTATATTGTTAGGAGAAGTGTACGACACCTTTCGATGGAAAGGACAAAGGTCACTATTAGTTTCTCTACAGGCCTTTTTATTGGATCTGCCATTGGTCTCACCACACAAGAGTAGTTGTTGAGGGGTGAGGTAGGGGTCTTTGATGAGACTGACCATGTCCCCACTCCTCCTATGTCTCCTACACCATCATCGGTGGATGAGTATGAGGTTGTTCACATTTCTTCAGAGTATATCTATGTCCTTAGCAAAGGACTAGGTGACTTAGATAATCATTTGGAAAAGGACCCAAAGATGGCTAGGGCCACTAGATTATTAGCGAAATAAAATATATGGTTGGAAAAGATCGAACGATCATAAAACTCCTGGCTAGTCTCTCTAGTCGGACTAAATCATGTGCTCCCTCAAACAATTCTAACATTGTGCAAGGGGCCACTTTCGAAGATCATGAAAACTAGCTGAGAATGCCTATGCCTACTACATCTATGTACATGGCCAGTTCCATCGCCTCTACCTCCAAAAGATCTAAAACTATCAAGGAAAATAGAGTACCTTTGAGATTTAGCTTCACCCCTCTTGTCACCTATAGCAGTGGAGGTTTTGGTGGGATGAGTGGTGGAGGCTTTGGTAGTGGAGGTGGCTTTTGCGGTGAGAGTAGCATTGGTGGAGGTGGTTCTAATGGAGGTCATGGTGGTGGCTTTGGAAGCATAGGTGGCTCCAATGGAGGCCCTATTGGTAGCAGTGGTTTTGACAATGGTTCCGACGGTGGTCACACCAATGGTTCTGGAAGTGGCTCCAGTGGTGGTTCTAGAGGAGGCCCCTCTTGCCCTGTGCCTTCCAACGACCCTATTCTTAACACTCTTCTTTAGAATATGAGTAAGATGCAAAGCCAACCAATGAGTCTCTCCTAGGCCTCTGCCCAACCTATCTTTCAATCCTTTTTTGACATAGCCTGTTATCGGTAGCAATCTTAAACACTCCCTTCCCTCAAGGAATGGAGATTCCTAAATTTGAGAAATATGGTGACAAAGGTGACCCATAAATACACGTGTCTTCTTTTAATGCCCTATGTACAAATTTATTCCACCATGATGCATTGATGGAAAAGCTATTCCCTCGATCTCTTAAGGATACACCACTTGAATGGTACTGTTCCTTGCCTGATAATTCCATTTTATCATTTGATCAACTTGTAAACCAATTGCTATGGTAGTTCCAAGCTAACATTAGACTGAAGATGACCTTTTTGGATCTCGTACGATGCAAACAAGGTGATAATGAAAATATTTTTGATTTTATAACATGATACCAAGTGCTCTTTTCACAAATCTTGTATCCGCTGCCCATTTCTGACATGTAGAAGGTATTCATAGGGAACTTACAAATGCCTCAGAAAGAGAAGTTTTCCCTTATGAAGTACCATTCTTTCATGCATTTGTGTGCAACATTATGGGAATATCAACAAATGGTAGTTCAGTTGGGGGATCCTCTTCATGCTCCCATTTAGAAGGAAAGTCTATTGTATCAATCTATGGGTAAAACAAGACTGTTGTGAATGTAGTAGCTGCTAGGACTGATAGTGGCCTCAGGCACAATCGAAAGTTCACAAAGTTAGCAGAATCATATTCTTAGATCTTGCAGAAGATGTTGAAGGATAAGATCATAACTTTGGAGAACCCTAAGCCTCTTAAAGAACCTTTCCTTAGTTGGTACAATCCGAATACCTACTATCAATACCATTGAGTCAATGGAAATGATACTGAATGTTGTATGTTCCTACATCATGAGATACAGGATCACATCGAGGATGGTACTATTCATTTCAATGGAAGAAAACAAAATATGAATAAATCAGTAGTGAAGGTGAATGGTGAATTGTAGATATACAAAGACTTGTTTCCATCACATTCTGCCAACATGATTATCGATCCCTCTGATTCTACTACTCAACCCGAGGCCTATGTCAACATGGTCATAGTTACTCCTACTAAGCATCCTATGACCAGTTCGTTGGATGTGACATTCACTTTGCAGGATGTTCTTGTGAACAACAAACCTTCTTCCCTCTACATTCTCGCTCACCTCAATGGCAACATTTTTACAAGGCTCTTAGTTGATCCCGCGAGCCGAGTGAATGTCATTACAGAAGAAACACTATTATTGAATTCATTAAATAGAAAAGATTATGAAGAAACAAAATCTACCATCTGTACACACAATGGTCTTTTTCTAAATCTGTACGACTCAATAACTCTATCCATCCTAGTAGGACCTAGGGTTGTAGACATTGTCTTTGACGTTATCCCGAAGTCAGATCTATTCAGGATGAAGTTAGGCATACCTTGGCTAGCTTCCATGAATGGAATCACCTCTATTATTTAGAAATTTTTAAGATTCTCCCATGAAGGTGTTATGCATGTAGTGCATGACACTGGATACTAGCCTTTGGTAGCCCATGGGGGATATTCATTAGACCACTTTTGGCCTACCCCAGTTGGTCCACTTCCTCCAAGAATGGACCTACTTTATAAAAACTATGTGAAGTATAAGACCGGGGGAAAGGGACAACTGAAATTGGCCCTTTTGGTAGTACATAAGTCGACTGCCTCCCCTTATCAAAAAGGGAAAGAGAAGCTCCCCCATTCTTGGGATGGCTCTCCTCCTCTTTCAAGAGAAGAGTTTTAGATGAATATTCCTGGTTTTTATCCGTTAAGTATGATTATACCACCTTGATGCAAACCTAAGATTAGGATATCATACCTCCCTACTAAACCACCTAGACCTTGGTACTATTTGTATGGTAGATGAAAAGGCCCCCATGGGGAATCTTCTATGTCTTGACCTTTGCAGACTCCTACCACTTCTGCTCCCAAAGTGGTAAATGAGAAGAGGCCTGCTACTGAGGCATTAGAGCTGACTCCCCCCGTTGCTTCTCAACCCCTCCTATTACTCCCATGTAGGAGCTTGTCTTTCCATTGCAAATAGTTGTGGAGGACACTCCCATGGATGAATAGGAGCCTTCTGTTCCTTCACAACCTTCAGTCTCTAGCTCGAAGAGTCATAGAAACTGCCTTGCATGTGAGCACAAGTGCTGGAAAAAGGATCTTGCGGCCGAGTAGGCCACCTTATAGAGGAAGGAAGATGAGCCGATCACTCCTATATCAGGGCCTCCTATCGTGTCCTCCTCTCTCCTCCCTTGTACTTCCATTCAACCTAGCTCTACATCACATTTGGATTTTACTATGAGTATGAATGTGCCTAACCCTAAAAAGGTGCAGGTGTTCATCGCTCCTTCGGTGGAGCTGCCTTTGTTGATGTCCCTTTCAAATGTCCCACCTTTCCCGAAACCCATAGATATGTCAAACACTTTGGTGGTATCTACTGTGGTTTTCTCTTCCTCCTCTTCCTCTGCACCTCTCGCCTTGTCTATGGGGGGTTCATGTCCCCCGATGGAGCAGAAGGTGGAGAGTGGTCTTTCCAAAAACTGAGGATGTAAGAGGAGTCCATCTCCCCTAAAAGGTGGTCATGTGTTGACTTTTTCTATCCTAGTGACGGAACTAGTCCTAACTTCCCCTAAGTTCCCCATCGCTCCCAAATCATTTGGTGAGCCTAGCGGTGAATCTCAAGCACAACCTTCCCCATTTGTTGAGGTATGACATGACACTCTAGAAAAGTGCATGTTTACTTTGGATGAAGTTTTGGCCTTGTTAGCAATTTTTGCAAAGTCGTTGACCATATCTCCACAAGAGTCAAGTGAAGGAGACCTTGTAGGGAATTCTTCCTTAGCCCTTGTTGTGGGAGGGTTGGACACTCCTCCTCTTAACATTCCACCACTATAGGATCATTCTCCTTCCCCCTATGATGATCTAGAGTGGGAAGCAGATGACCTCTTGGTTGATCAATGTTAGGGGGAGGCCCCTTCTTTATCTTTAGAGTGGATGTGTGTGTGTTGTGATGTGTTCCCCCATGATCGTGCTATATGTTCCTGGATGACCCTTGTCACCCTTTTTGGTGCTTGGATACGTGCACGGTTTTTATGTCGTAAACCTTCTTCTATGTGTATCGTCATTCTTCCATGTTTGTGATTAATTTTTTTGACAAAATTGGGGACGATGCAAAGTGTTGGAGGAATTTAGGCTTCCCTTCCATGCTGACCCAGTTTTTTAATTTTTACTTTGTCTTCTCATGTGTTCTTCACATGGTCTAATATAGTAGGGGGTTTATGAAAATTCATTTTATATACTATTGTTGTACTTATATATATTTACGAGCAGTTCTGACCTCAAAATATCAGGCTACCCTTGTGCCCTGTGTTTGTGTTTATCTCTTTTTCGCTCTTCTTCCTTTATTTCTCTATTCTTTGCTTGAGTTTTACCTCTCATGTGTGACAAGGCCACTTCTATGATACTCCAATTTTTAGAAAATGCATTCATTTCCAATGAATCTTTTCTTGAAAATATTCATGAACATTTTATTTTTTAGAATCACATTCTCAACTTGAAACCCTAACAAAATGTGTTTCCTTATTATGGATTCATAAAGAAATAACTTGAGAACCTTTCCTTTGAGGTGGGAACAACTTCAACCTTCCCCTCACAAGGGGGCATTTTCTTCCTTTCAAATTCCTTGATGAAGTAAACATCTTTTGAAAGGATTCCTTGATGATGAATCAATTTGAGAAAAAAATTCCTTTTTGTACTTTCAAACAGCGTGTCCCTTGAGTGGACCCCACTTTCTTCGCATCAGGTTCCCAAGAGACCTCTTTGAAATCTTTCCAATCTATCGACGATCTACGTGACTATCCACTTACTTTCCTGTGTGGCCACTTTTGGAAATGTTCTATTTGTGGGTAGACATGTTGCTTTGTAGGTGCACCTATAAAGCCACTTCTTGACTATGTAGAGTCCCCTTCTTTTGGTTTCCTACATGTGAGAGATATTGGAGGATTCCTCCCTACAGGTTTGCAGGTTTGTAGGGTGCTTCTTCTGGGATTCCTCCATGCGAGATCTTGGGAGTTGCTCCTTTGCAGGTCTACAGGTCTGTAGGGTGCTTTCTTTGGGTTTCCTTCATGTGAGATATTTTGGAGGACACCTTCCTTATAGGTTTGCGGGTCTGTAGGGAACTTTTTTGGGGTTTCCTTCATGTGAGAGATATTGGAGGACACCTTCCTTGCAGGTCTACTAGCCTATGAGGAACTTACCTCTTGGGGCTTCCTTCATGTGAGAGGTTTTGGGGGTTGCCTCCTTATAGGTCTGCAGGCCTGTAAGATGATTTCATTCTATAACTTCATAGTTCTGCGGGGTTATGAAGTCCTTTACTTGTCCTACACTCTTGAGTTCTTTAGATTATGGTCTACTTCTTTGACAGTTCAAGTATATATTTCTAACCCTACTACCTTTCTGATCTACTTTATCGAAGCACTCATCAGTATTCATGCTCGCTAAAGTGGGGGAAAAATATATAGGAGAAAATTTGCACCCCTTACGCAAATTCCCCTTTTACACTTCCTCACCTTAGAAAACTAAATCTGAAGGTGAAATTCCACATTAATAAGCTACCTTTATTCCACTTGGAATTCATCTTTTGTGTCGGTAGAAGAATATTTTTCAGAGATGTGCATGCAGTGCATAGATGTTCATGTGACACACTTATGTCCCTGACGGATTCCTATGTCTGAAGTTGGCAGAGGCATTACATTTCCTATTGGGAATGATTTGTAACGTCCCTCTTTGACCAACTGACCCAAAAAATGCCTTATTCTCCTCACCTCACCTTAAAAAAGATTCATTCTTCATGTAACTCATCCCTTTTGGAAATCTCCAAGCATTCACTTCATCTCTTTGGTATCACTTCTTGCAATCTCTTCACTTCCATCACTTCAAGTAGCAATCTCACACTTCATAGTAGCAACAACAACACTCCATCAAATCCATAAAGCAAGTGTGGAACAAGCCATTACAATGTGGGTTTGAGGTTTTGCAACACCTCCCTTCATCACAGTTGAGGATGTGGTGATTGTTCAAGCCTTCTTTCTCCATCCTTGGCTAGTGAGCTCTTGGTGGAGGTGGTAACATTTTCACTCCTCTCCTTTACAATTTGGTTGAGTAGCTTTATACTATTTTGTAGTGTTATTTGTGTACCTTCTTTCTTTACTTCTTTATCATAAATTTCTTTATCATTGCTATCTTGGCTATCCGTGGAGGTGGAAGCACCGAAACAGGGTTCTAACTGAGGCAGACCCCTATACATCTCCCAACAATTTTCCTTCTTTCTTGTGTGTAGGTGGATGTGCATTTGGAGCTAGCTAGAAAATGAGCATCTTTGTGAGATTATCTTTGTCACCTTATCCTTCATATATTTAATTTATCATATTTGTTTGTATCTTTCCTACTTCATAGTTCTATTTTTTTCCCTTTGAAGTGACTAGCTAAGCCGTCAGCTTGTTTTTTGGTGGTTCATACTATGTTTTTGGTGCTCTGGTTGTACAAACACTAGCACACCTGAGAGACACCAATGCACCACATTGTCATCCTAGAACCATGCTTCCATCCTTAGGTAGAGAGATACCTAAGGTACAGTGTTGAACCTGAAAACTGGCTCACCTAGCCCTAGTTTAGATTTTAGGTCTAAAGAGTGGTTGTAGGGCCTTATAGTCCTCATCATTCTCGTCCCTCATTCAAAACATTCCTTTAGAGTGAGGTAAGCTAGGGAAACCTTCCACTCTTGGATCTCCATGACTTGGGGCCTTGATGTGGTCGGTCCCCCTCTCTTACAAGAATAACACAAAAGAGATCAACACAAAAATTTAACGTGGTTCACCCAATATGGGCTACATCCACTGAAACTTAGCCACCCAATGATTTTATTATCTAGTAAAAAATAGATTAAAATCTTGTGAATTACACCCACCACAACTTTCATCCCAACTGCTTATAACAAGCTTTTTGGAAGCTTCCAAAATTAGGGTTTTACAAAGTCATTTTTTTCATTTGATGTGTTAACGAGATTTTTTTTTGAGGGTTGTGACCTCAAACCCTTGCTATTGGGGGCTGCCTCCCTCGAACCCTAGTGAGGATACATTATGAGTGTACAACATTTTCATGATTAGTTGCCACATACCAACATATCTAACTAGTTCATTTCCTAGCTAGTTATCCACTTAGATCCTCTTCACACTAGCTTAAGTTTACATAGTGATAGGGTTGTTGAGACTTAATGACTTGAGTTGTCACACTTCATAGGATGAAAAAACTTGTAAAAATATAGTTACATCCTATCTCTCCCCTTGGCTTCTATAACCAATGAATTTCCTTTGTAATCTCAATTCTCAAGCTCATAGCAACTTTGCATTCTCTTGAGAGGAATACAATTTATTCTTTCTTATCTCTTATTTTTGTATTTGCTTTTCTTCAATCATTTGCATCTTGGGTAGGCTATTTAGAAAAATATTACATGGTATTTTTAAGAGAGGGGGACCAACCACGTCAAGGCTTTAGGTCACAGAGAGCCGAGAGTAGAGGGTTTCCCTAACTTACCTCACTCTAAAGGGATGTTTTTGGTGTGAGTCGAGAATGAAGAGCACTATGTAGTACTTCTGTTACTCTATAGAACCTGAATTCTATTGGGGCTAGACGAGTTGGTTTCTAGAGTCCAAACTATACCTCAGATAACTCTCTATCTGAGGATGGCATCACAGGTTTGGGATGATAGTGTGGTGTGTTGGTGTCTCTTTGGCGCACTGGAATCTGTACGGATAGAGGACGTAAAGTACAGTAAGACAAGTCCAAAAAACCTATTGAAGCTCTAGCTAGTTGGTTTTAATGAACAAAACAAAATGATAAGATATGAGAAGTAAAGAAAAAAATTATAAAGCAAGTAAATGAAAGCTAGGGTGATGAAGATGATCTCATAAAAATGTTGATTTGCTAGCTAGCTCCATGCACATGTTCACCTACACATAAGAAATAGGGAAAATTGTTGGGGTTGTATAGGGGCTTGCCTCAGTTAGATGCCCATTTTGGTGTTTCCACCTCCACAGACAACCAGAAAGCAACAAAGTAGAATATGTGATAAAGAAAGCAAAAAGAAAGATTGTTGAACACTACAAAAAAATACTATGCTACTCTATCAAATCACAAAGGAGAGGAGTGAAGTGTTACCACCTCCACTCAAGGGCTCACTAGAAAATGGAGCGAGAATGCAAGGTATGGACTTGGAAAATTCACCACAACCACAACGGTGATGAAGGCAGGTCTCGCAAGACTCTAAGCTCACAATTTCTATGGCTGCCTCACACTTGCAATGTGGAGTTGAAGTGTCAATTCTATTGTAATGCTCACAATGAAGTGCTAGAATGCTGCTTGAGAGTGTGAAGAAGCTGAGTGAAAATGCTAAGAGAAAGTGATTCAATGTGTAGAGGATCAAATGGATGTGAGAATGGATGTTTTTTGAAGGTGGGATGAGAAGAATTTGTTGTTTTCGGGTTGTTTGGTCAAAGAGGGACGTTACAATTCGACCGCAATCGGGTGTGTAACGCCTCTACTAATTTCAGATGTAGGAATCCATTAGGTATGGTAGCACGTTGTGTAGAAATCTGTGTATTGCATGTTCTTCCCCGATAATTTCTCTCTCATTGACACACAAGATAAATGCCAGGTGGATGGAAGGCAGGTGGGTGATGTGGAAATTTTCCTTTGGATTTGATTTTCTAAGGTGAGGGTATGTGAAAGGGGAATTTACACAAGGGGTGAAAATTTGCTCCTATACATTTTTCCCCCACTTTAGCGAGTGTGCATATCGACGAGCATTTGGTAAAGTAAATTGAAGAGTTAGAAATGTATACCTGAATCATCAAGGAAGCAGACCATGATTTGGTGAACTCGAAAGTGAGAGGCAGGCAAAGAACTCCACATGTACTCTCCTTGGGGAGTTTTGAACAAAAGAACTCTATAGCTCCGTAGAACTATGAAGTTGCACAAAGTACATCGAAGGCCCTCAAACCAACGATGGAAAAATCCTGCAAGATGTAAGCATCTCACAGGCCTATAGACCTGCAAGAAGGTAACCCCCAAGTTCTCTCTCATGAAGGAAGTCCAATGAGAGGGGACTATGCAGAGTCAGACTGGAAAGCGGCTTCACAGGCACAACTACAAAGCAACATGTTAATTTGTAGATAAAACATGCCAAGAAACAAGAAGTAGCCACATAGGAAAAAAAACATAAATTCACATAGATAGTCCACAAGTTGGAAGGATTTCAAAGGGGTCCCTTGGGAACCCTTTGAAAGAAGAGGGGTCCACTCAAGGGACGCGCTATTTGAAAGTGAAAAAGATACTTTTTTTCTCAAATAAATTAATAATCAAGGAATCCTTTCGAAAGATGTTCGCTTCATCAAGGAATTCAAAAGGAAGAAAATGCCCCCTCGCAAGGGGAAAGTTGAGGCTTCTCCCTTAGAAAAAGGTTGCTCCCTCGTCGGAGGAAAGTTCCCAAGTTCTTTCTTTGCGAACCTAAGATGAAGGAGACACGTTCCATTAGGGTTCCAAGTTAGAATGTGATTTTTCAAAAAAAGGTTGCAAATATTTTCAAGAAAAGATTTGTTGGCAATGAATGCGTTTTCTAAAAAATCAAAACATTGTGAAAGTAACGTTGTTACACATATGAGGGACAACTCAAGCAAATAAGAGAAATATAAGAAAGGTGCAAAATAAATGAGGACATTAGAAACAAAGGGCATAGGGGTGATCTAATATTTTGGGGTCAAAGCTACTCATAAATATATATAAGTATAATAATAGTATATAAATAAACTACCATCAACCCCCTACTATATTAGACAATGTGAAGAATGCACGAGAAGACAAAGTAAAAATTAAAAAATTGGGTCAACATGGAAGGGAATCCTAAATTCCCCCAACACTTTTCATCATCCCTAATTTTCCAAAAATAAAAACACATAAAAAAAGAAGGTTTATGACACATAATCACTCTTGTATCCAAGCACCAACAAGGGTGACAAGGGTAATCTAGGAACACACAACAAAAAAATAGGAGAACACATCACAACACACACTCCTAATCTAAAGGTAAAGGAGAGGCCTCCCCCCAACACTCATCGACCAAGAGGTCATCCGCTTTCCAATCTAGATCATTATAAGGGGAAGGAGGATGAGCCTAAAGTGGTGGAATAATAAGGGGAGGAGATTCTGACCCTCCCACAACAAGGGTTAAGGAAGAATACTCTACAAGGTTTTCTTTGCTTGGCTGTTGTGGAGTTATGGTCGGTGATTTCACAAATATTGCCAACAAGGCCATGAATTCATCTAGAGAGTTGAACATGCACTTTACAAGGTTCCATGTGGTACCTCAATGGATAGGGAGGATGGTGCCCGAGATTCACCACTACACTCATTGAGTGACTTAGGAGTGGTGACAAACTCAAGAGAAGCCAAAACTTGCTCTGTCACTAGAACAAAATAAGCTTGTGCATGAACACCCTTTGAAGAAGGTGAGATCCTCTTATGCCCCCCATTATTAGAAGGGCCAGCCTCTACCTTCTGCTCCATTGGGGGATGTGAACTCCCCATAGATGAGGTGAGAGGCGTAGAGGAGGAGGAGAAAACAGTGGCAGACACCACCAAGGTATTCGACATGTCCATGAGTTTTGGGAATGGAAGGATGTCTGAAAGGGACATCATAAGGGGTGGCTCGATCGAACGACTGATAAACACTTGCACCTTTTTAGGGTCAGGTGCACTCACACTCATAGTAGGAGCTAGAAGCAAGACTAGATTCGATTGAATGAAAGCAAATGGGAGGAGAGAGGAGGACACAATATGAGGCTGTGATACAGGGGTGGTTGAATTCTCTTCCTTTCTCTGTAAAGCGGCCTGCTCAGCTGCCAGAGCCTTTTTATGATGCTTGCGCTCATGCGCAAGGTGGTTTCTATGACTCTTTGAGCTAGAGGTCAGGAATTGCGAAGGGAAAAAAGGCTCTTGCTCAGCCATAGGGTTTTCCATCACAACCATTTCTGGCGAAGGGGTAGACTCCTGAATGGGAGTAGGAGGAAGAGATTGAGATACAATAGGGGAGTAAACTTTAGCACCTTAGTGGTGGGCCTCTTCCCATTCACTACTTTAGGAGTAGGAGTAGTTGGGGGATGTAGAGGCTGAGACATAGAGGATTCCCTATGGGGACCCTTCCTTCTATCGTATCGAATGGGCCCAGGACCTGTGGGTAGAACAAGAAGCTCAAATGCAGGGTGCTTTAGATTTCGCCAAGTGGGCACCATAGGGTTCTCTTGCAAACATGAAGAAAAATATGATGGTGCCACAATAGGGTGAGAGGGAGCATCAGGCTAGACAATAGAAGAGGATGAAGAGGAACCTAGAGAGCGTTTGTCTTATCCTTGAGAACATTTCTCTTATTCTCTTCTACAGGCCCTAGTGGCATCATTGTCAGCTTTTAAACAAGCCCTATGTGAAACAACATAAGGTGATGGAGGGCATCTCACTCTAGGCATTAAGTGCCCTTTCTTGTACTTCTCATATGTCTAGTACAAGAGGTCCTTCCTAGGTGAGATTAGACCAATGGGTACAAGCCAAAAGTGGTCTAAGGAATAGCTACCACACACAATCGACGGTTTATAGCCAGTGTCGTGGATCACATGCACTAAACCCTCATGAATAAACTTCAAACATTTATGCACAACCGAGGGAACTATGTTCATAGCTACTAACCATGGGATACCCAAATTCACTCTGAAGAGTTCAGACCTTAAGATTATGTCAAATGATAGGTTTATAGACTTAGGTTCGACCAAGACTAACAAAATTATGCTACCAAGGGGAGGTATGAAAAGTCCATTATGCATATGGATGGTGTTTAGAAGTGTGCATACCCATCTTTATGCAGGAAGTTAATTAACATGATCTCCTTAGTTGTAATATTCACCTGAGACGTTGGGTCAACAAGAACACCTGCTATAGTGTTTCCATTGATCCGTGCAGGGATATAAAAAGGATATGGTTCTCTATTAAAACCCATTGGCAGGTCCTATGAGGTGAAGGTTATACTTGGACTACTACTCGCAATCTGTGCAAAGGGGATAGGAAGATGCAAGAAAGAAGCCATCATGTACACTAAAAAAAAATCTTACAAAGCCCCCCAAAGGTTCACAATCTGACAGTGACCCAGTTAAGGCTTTGTTTTGCAACACTTACAAAATCTTCCAACTATGCCTACCAGGGGTCACAGGTTGGGCTATAAGGAAAAATTAATCACAAAAATTGCACCTACAACTCTCCTAGAATGTGTGGAAAAGAACCTTTAGCATTGCTAAATGGAACCAAAATGGTTCACGTCAGGTTCACCAAAAATGTAAGAGAGGGGGACAAACCACGTGAAGGCTCCAAGTCACAGAGAGCCGAGAGCGTAGGGCTGCCCTAACTTACCTCACCCTAAAGGGATGTTTTGGGGTGAGAGTCAAGAATGAAGAGTGCTATGTAGTACTTATGTCACTCTACAAACCTAAAATTTTGTTTGGGGCTAGACGAGCCAATTTTTGGAATTTGAATTTTACCTCAGAAAACTCTTTGTTCGAGGATGGTAGCATAGGTTTGGGATGAAAGAATGATGTGATAGTGTCTCTCTAGCGCACTGGCATCCATATGGCTAGAGGACATAAATTACAGTAAGAAAAGTCCCAAAAACCTACTGAAAGTCTAGCTAGTTGGTTTTAATGAACATAAAAAAAATGATAAGATATGAGAAGTAAAGATGAAGATGATAAAACAAGTAAATGAAAGCTAGGGTGATGAAGATGATGTCACAAAAACATCGATTCTCTAGCTAGCTCCATGCACATATTCACCTACACACAAGCAAGAGGGAAAATTGTTGGGACTGTATAGGGGTCTGCGTCAGTCAGACCCCTGTTTTGGTGTTTCCACCTCCATAGACAACTAGGAAGTAATAGAGTAGAATATGCAATAAAGAAAGCAATTTTTTTTTTTTTGAACACTACAAAACAATACTATGCTACTTGTTGATGGTGTTACTTGCACAACAACAACTCAGACATAATATAATATCCTATCTCTCTTGAAAGGTAAATCTCTATCATCAAGCCTCAAGAGATAACCCCAAGGTCTCTAATGTTAGGTCTTGACAATGCAATAAAACAACTCAGTGATAAATGTGAAAATGTTGGTAATCACAAGGGGCCTTACAAAATAAATGTTGGAAACTTAAAACTCATCAAATCTTGCAATATGTTGATTCTTTCAATCCTAAATCTAACCCAGATATCAAAGAAAGATCAAAGGATATAGGGTTGAGAGGTATCTAAAATAACTCCTAAGATCAATCACAATAATGATGAATGTTACAAATGGATAGATCCCCAATAAAACCAATCTTTTTTTGATCAAGAAAAATCCCACAACTCCACAAAAATGGTGCAATCTTCTAAGGAAATTGAAGATTTTAAAACTATGAACATTCATCCACATACCTAATTACTAGCGCAACATGAACAAACATTCACAGTTGAACTTATCACAATATAAGGCCTAGGCTAACTTTACACAACAACCAACAATCAACAAATTGCTAAAAGTATGGACCAGAGATTGATCAAACATCATTCAAATTTCAACATTATTGCAAAAGAACTAAAATATAACATCTAACATTGAGAATCAATAACACGAAACCATAAGCTGTTGAAGCTGAACATAAAGTTTTCCAAATCAACAATCCATTTGCGTTAACTCCTCCAACAATTACATAACAGTTTCCAACTCTCTCTCCTCTCCTATAGCTAATCTCTAAAATCTACTTACTAATTCTGGCCTTCTAACTCCTTACAAAATGAGAAGGCAAAGGCCTTTATAGATATTACATTTCAATTTCAATGGTTAGGATTAAATCAATCCAAGGGCTCAAATCAATCCTCTAGAAGCATCAAGAGGTTACATTTAATTTGGGAGCTCATGGTACATCATCATCATCCAATCAATTGCATTCAGTTACATTATGGCCCAATGTCATTAATTTTGAGAAATTGGAGAACAAATACAACTTCACATGTCTCTCCTTGTTAAAGACACCTCTCCAATTGGCATACAACTAGTGGCACAAGTTCATAGGTAGGTGCATATTACATATTACATATTCATTTATAATCTTTTCCAAATTTTCCTCCTGGCGCAAATCCATATGCAAGTCCCCTCTTAATTTATTTAATCCTAAAAAATAAATACAATCATTAGTAGCTCACATGTAAAAATACAATCCATTAAACATTAAAATTAAGCATAAATAAACCCTTGGAAAATTTAACTCCGTCATAAAATTTCAGAAATTTAACATTATTAAGAAATTTTGGAGTTCAAGAATTCGTGACAAGAAGTTCAAGGAATTTGTTAGGAGGTGGATTTTTTGAATGATAGGAGCTTCGGGGAATCCAATACAGGAGGGATTTTCTGAGTGATATGAGCTTTGGGGAATTTGTGACAAGAGGGATTTTTCAAATGATAGGAGCTTCGAGGAATCTGAGACAGGAGGGATTTTTTGAATTCCAGGATAGCTTGAAATCCCCAAAACCCCATAACTTTTTACCAAGAAGGAATTTTCAAAAATTTCAAAAAGCAACCTAGCCTAATTTTGCATTCTCTACCCATGGGTGTAAGAAATATTTACATATGACATTGAAAATTCACTTCAAAATCCCCATTTCCAAAATCCATGACAAGTGGATTTCTCCTAGACCTTTGAGATCCTTTAAAATATTGACTTCATCAAATCAAACCTGGAATTAATCACAAAATAACCTCCCAAGAAGAGAAAAACTGAAGATTGACCAAGCCAAGATGCAGAGATACAAAAGAAAAAAGAGGGTCCCCACCTTGGGTGGAGTGTGTGTGCAAAAAGTGCACAACAAATGGCGACTGTTGTTGGGAAAATGCTCTAGAACATTTTGATGACGAATAGGAATCACGAACCCAAAATATTTGGTTTCAATCTCTATTATAGGAAAAAAAATCAAAATGCAAGATTAAAAAATCAGAACCTAAGGTAAACCAAACCTTCCATAAACTAAAAATCCAAGTGTGTGCACATGAGTTCATTTCCTTCCTTAAGCTGCTGTAGAAACCAAGCTCAATCAAGTTAGGCTACGTAAATGATTCTAACTTCAAAAGAAACCTGGATAAAGCCTTGCTTCCAGTTAGGCATCCATAGCCCTGATGAGGTTAATGCTGGATTCTCCCGAACATAGCTATACTGTGAGTTAGGGTCCATAGCCCTAGTAGAGATATTCAGATTATCTTGATAAGTTGAATTCTTTCTTTTGATTTTCAATATTTTCTTTTATTTTTATTTCTAATATTCTTTTCTTTTCTTCACTTCTTTTCATTTCGACCTGTGAGTAGTGAAGCTCACATTTAGGGATGCGAATCACAGTGGCACTGAAGTAGAAATTTAGGATTTTTCACCTAAAAAGACCTTACAAGGAACCCGCTGCAACCTTAGGATTCTTAATATGTATGAAAGATATAATATTTTAGAATACTTCAGGTTCAACTCAAACCAATGAACCATCCTCTTTAAATCAAACATTATGACCAGTTGACACTAACAGAAGATCTCAACCATTGATTCAAGACATATGATTAAAGTCCATCAATGAAATACTCAACACAGTCCCAGATAGTAAATGGGTGTTGTGCATATGAAAATATTCCCAACAAAAGAAGTGGGACCTTGAATTGGAGTAGCAACACAAACCCAAAGAAAACCTAAACTAAAGCAAATGAAAACTAACCAAAACTAAAAATCAGAAGTGAAACGAAGTAAGTCAAAACTAACCAAAGTAGAAACAAAGCAAAAGAGAACCTAAACTAATGCAATCTATCCTAAAGAAAATAAAAGTAGATTAAAGCAAAAGAAAAGAAAAGAAAACTACATTTATTCAAAATTATATACAAAGATACTCAAAACAAATCACAGTTAGATAGGACAAACTGAGACCCACTCCCATACGATTCATCAATGCATGAACAAGCATTAATGTAACAGTAATAGTCCTCAAGATTGTGAATTCATCCTTATATTCAAAAAAGTAAACCTCAACAATGCAACATTTAGACTCTACATTATAATTAAGAATGATTAACAACTGAGGTAGCTCATTAGGACCATGATCAATCCATATGGAAGTTGTCTTTCCCAAACCTCCATAATCAAATTGATAAGCTTCAAAATCTTTAGTAAGGAAAAAAAAAACTTGGTTTTGTACTTCTATAGATTGAATGTTGTGTTCATCATCCTGCACTTGTGAAAATTTGATCCTAGTATCATCAACCATTGATGGTAAAACAATCCCCTCATGCTTGAAACATGCAAAATAGAGTCAGATTCATCAGTAAGTAGTCCAAGATGAAATTTAGATTGAATAAACTCAAAATTAATAGCATGAAAATTTTCACCTATTTGTGTTTCCTCATGGGGAATCAATGATGAAAATGTAGAAGCCATGCCATGCACAACTCGCTCAACAGGATGTTCATTAGGAGGCATCACAAGCTGATCTTCAAGCACATTTTCTCCTACAATTATGACTGAATCATTACTTCTCTTAACATCATTAAGATTTTCTTGTACATTAGTATGAATCACATCAGCTATCTCATCCTTGATACATGAAACCTGTGAATTTTCAATGCTCAATTCATAAATAGATAGAGAAAAAATAGAATTTGATAGTTGAGAAAACTCCCTGAATTCATCTTCTCTTGGAATTGATTCAAGTTCTCGATCGTGGCCATCTAGAATATTGAATCCTCCATTAAGTGCTTCCTCATGTTCTTCAAGACACCCCTCAACAACTTGTTTAAGCTCCTTAATTGGAGATCCATTTGTTATAGCTTTATGTGCATCTGTTGTAGGGTTTGAAAACTATACTCTTTCTTCCACCTCCTTTATTGCTATCTGGCATTCAAAACATGTGAATTCAAAATGCTCCTCTTCATGTATCCTACACCAAGCTGGTAGCAATAATTCTTCTAGATGGACTCTGTATGTCAAGCTCGCCCAATCTTTCATAAATTTGGCAACAAACTCTTCATATCAAGGCTGTATTGAATGTTCATCATGAACAAAGGAAATCTGACTTATCACTTCTTCCTCCTGTAGGTCATCCTCAATTGTATTTTCCATTTTAGACTCTTGGTTAGCTTCTGTAGGAAGAACATCTATTATCTCTATGGGCTGCTCTTCACCTGTACACTCATTAAGTTCTACTATTGCTGGTACCTCAGATTCTTCTCCCTTACTATCATCCTCTTCCAGAGCCATCTCAACATCAGCTGCCACATCGTCTCTAGGTTTAGCACCTATTGGATCCTCTATAGTACATTCCTTGATTGAATGTTCTTTCCACTCTAGATGTCTCCCAACTTTAATGATCATGTCCACACATGAACAACAAGTGAACTTCGAATGAGATGTAATATGAACTCTACACCATTTAGATGAGATGAAATCTTGCAAACACTTACCACCACCAAGCTGATCTTCAACTATATGTGTAAATGCTTCAATTGCAACATCAATAAACTCATTATGCCTAGTGGTATTGTGGATTCTACACTTGTCTAATAATGCATAGTGATGCAAACCCTTATTATTCTAGAGATCCAACCTCTTATTCAGAGATTCACAAAGTTGAGGAAAATAAATTTGAAAATTGTTTCCATCATGAAAAACATAAGACTCCTTTTCCATCTTGACTTAGAATTTGTACTTTCAAATTTCTTAAAGAGATCTATCATATCTTTGATTTTCAGCATGAAGGCTCATTCAACTTCCAGTTATGTCACCTTCATTTTCCCTCCTAATGCTAATCTATTGATGGTGTTTTTTGCACAAAAACAACTTAGACATAATATAATATCCTATCTTTCTTGAAAGGTAAATCTCTATCATCAAGCCTCAAGAGATAACCCCAAGGTCTCTAATGTCAAGTCTTGACAATGCAATAAAACAACTTAGTGATAAATGTGAAAATGATGGTAATCACAAGGGGCCTTACAAAACAAATTCTGGAAACTTAAAACTCATCAAATCTTGCAATATGTTGATTCTTTCAATCCTAAAACTAACCCAAATATCAAAGAAAGATCAAAGGATACAAGGTTGAGAGGTATCTAAACTAACTCCTAAGATCAATCACGACAATGATGAATGCTGCAAATGGAAAAATCCCCAATAAAACCAATCTCTATTTGATCAAGGAAAATCCCACAATTCCACAAAAATAGTGCAATCTTCTAAGGAAATTGAAGATTTTCAGACTATGAACATTCATCCACATACCCAATTACTAGCCCAACATGAACAAACATTACAGTTGAACTTAGCACAATATAAGGCCCAGGCTAACTTTACACAACAACCTACAATCAACAAATTGCTAAAAGTATGGACCAGAGATCAATCAAACATCATTCACATTTCACCATTATTGTAAAAGAGCTAAAATCTAACATCTAACATTGAGAATCAAGAACAAGAAACCATAAACTGTTGAAACTGAACACAAAATTTTCCAAATCAACAATCCATTTGCATTAACTCCTCCAACAATTACATAATAGTTTCCAACTCTCTCTCCTCTCCTATAGCCAATCTCTAAAATCTACTTACCAATTCTGGCCTTCTAACCCCTTACAAAATAAGAAGGCAAAGGCCTTTATAGATATCACATTTCAATTTCAATGGCCAGGATGAAATCAATCCAAGGGCTCAAATCAATCCTCTAGAAGCATCAAAGGTTACATTTAATTTGGGAGCTCATGGTACATCATCTTCCAATCAATTGCATTCAGTACATTATGGCCCAATGACATTAATTATGAGAAAATCCTCATTGGAGAATAAATACAGCTTCACATGTCTCTCCTTGTTAAAGGCACCTCTCCAATTGGCATACAGCTGGTGACATGGATTCATAGGTAGGTGCATATTAAATATTTAATATTCATTTATAATCTTTTCCAGATTTTCCTCCTAGCATGGATCCATATGCAATTCCCCTCTTAATTTATTAAATCCTGAAAAATAAATACAATCATTAGTAGCTCACATGTAAAAATACAATCCATAAAACATTAAAATTAAGCATAAATAAACCCTTGGAAAATTTAACTCCGTCATAAATTTTCAGAAATTTAACCTTACTAAGAAATTTTGGAGTTCAAGAAATTTGTGATAGGAAGTTTGGGGAATCTGCCAGGAGGTGGATTTTTCAAATGATAGGAGTTTTGGGGAATCCGAGATAGGAGGGATTTTCCAAGCGGCAGGAGCTTCGGGGAATCTGTGACAGGAGGTATTTTCTGAATGATAGGAGCTTCAGGGAATCTAAGATAGGAGGGGTTTTCTGAATTCCAGGATAGCTTGAAATCCCCAAAACCCCATAACTTTTTACCAAGAAGGAATTTTCAAAAAGTTCCAAAAGAAAACTAGCCTATTTTTTCATTCTCTACCCATGGGTGGAAGAAATATTTACATATGACATTGAAAATTCACTTCAAAATCCCCATTTCCAAAATCCATGATAGGTGGATTTCTCCTAGACTCTAGAGATGCTTTAAAATATTTCCTTCATCAAATCAAACCCAGACTTAATCACAAAATAACCTCCCAAGAAGAGAAAAACTGAAGATTGACCAAGCCAAGATGTAGAGATGCAAAAGAAAAAAGATGGTCCTTGCCTCCAGTGGGGTGTGTGTGCAAAAATTACACAACACTACTCTATCAAATCACAAAGGAGAGGAGTGAAGCGTTACCACCTCCACCCAAGCGTTCACTAGCCAATGGATGGAGAATGCAAGGTATGGACTTGGAAAAGTCACCACAGTTGTAGCGATGATGAAGGGAGGTCTCACAAGACTCCAAGCCCACAAATTCTATGGCTGCCTCACACTTGCAATGTGGAGTTGATGGAGTGTCAATGTTGTTTTAATGCTCACAATGAAGTGTTAGAATGTTGCTTGAGAGTGTGAAGAAGCTAAGTGAAAATTCCAAGAGAAATTTATTCAATGTTGATGCAAAGTGGCAGGGATAGTAAACATCCAACTATGATGGCAAAGACACTCAACTTAAATGCTTCTATCAAATACTCTTACATGGATCCTTAAACTCCATTACTCAAGAGATCAACCCTCTCACACCTAGGGTTCACAACTCAAACCTCTTACAGACCTTGGAAAAATTGAATCATGTCTTTTTGGATCAAAATAAGGTGTGACAACTTCCTAGCACTTAGGTTTCAACAAACTTCCATAAACTGTGGTGAATTAGGCACTTTTCTCCCTTAAGGCTAGTAGCCTTACCCAGTAGGACAGTCAATATAAAATCCACATGGAGGACTTTCAAGACACCAAACCTATGGATTTAGAAATCCAAATTGGACCTCTACCAAGTCTCAATACCTTTTCCCATGACTATCAAGGCACAAACCATAGTAAGCCATTCTACTGCTGCTCCAAGAGACCTAATTCACAGACCTACACCTGGGTATTGACTATATAGGATCTCCCCTTCACCCCAAAGCCAAAAATAAAACTCCTATAGGTTTTCCACACCTGTTACCATCATTCCTAAATGCCTCTTAAACAGATTCTTCAGAATCAAAGAAAAACTCACTTTTTTGCTTGTCAATTAGGCTTGCCACATAAAGATGTCAAGCCAAAAACATTGCACCACTTCCTCCAATGAGCCTGCCATTCTCCAATACCTTGAGGACATAATAGTACAACCTCATATCTTCCATCCCACAAGGATTTTTCCACTTTACAACATGGGAATAGAAGAAATCCACATTTTTCTCACAAAACCCTAATTTTAAGGGTTTTCAGACCACCCGAGAGTAAAATTAAGATATCTCCCTTATTACTCAATGAAATCTCACCACTCCAACACCAAAAGAAAGCTTATTCAATTAAATTTCTAATCATTACACGATTCAAGCATAAAGAAAATGTACAAATGATTCTAGGTCCCTTAGACCCATGGGTGCTCCTGCACCATAATCAAGTACACATTTGAAATTCTTCATTCTTGAGGCAATCTCAATCCTTTAACCTTGAGCAACATGGGCTCCAACTTACACAAATGGATTCCAATCTCTATCAGACTTGGTAAATTATTTCAACATGCTTAGATTCATTCCAAAAAATCATTACAACCATCCAAAGATCAAACAACAATGATTTAAGGCCAACCATAAACAAACTATGCATAGCTTTGTTCAAACATCAAGAAAACCATGTTTCTTTTACCACTCTCCACCAAAATGAAACACACAATCTACCATAACTCATGAAAATGAATACATGAATCTTTTTCCTTTAAATGGTTTTTAGAACATGTCAAAAAAGAAATTTTCACCAATTTTTATCACTTTTTGATGGTGGAATAAAAAGATATGAATTTTTCTTATTTGCCGGAAACCCTAGTTTCAAAATTGAGTAGTCTTCACCAAAAATGTCATAAATTACTCAAAACCCTAGTTTCAGAATTTTATGCAGAGCAAGAGGGTTCATACCATCAAATTTATATATTCTTGGCAATAATCAAGTACACAATTGAAATTCTTCATTCTTGAGGCAATCTCAATCCTTTAACCTTAAGCAACATGGGCTCCAACTTACACAAATGGATTCCAATCTCTATCAGACTTGGTAAATTATTTCAACATGCTTAGATTCATCCCAAAAACTCATTACAACCATCCAAAGATCAAACAACAATGATTTAAGGCCAACCATAAACAAGCTATGCATAGCTTTGTTCAAACATCAAGAAAACCATGGTTCTTTTACCACTCTCCACCAAAATGAAACACACAATCTACCATAACTCATGAAAATGAATAAATGAATATTTTTACTTTAAAGGGTTTTTAGAACATGTAAAAAAAGAAATTTTAACTAATTTTTATCACTTTTTGATGGTGGAATAAAAAGATATGAATTTTTCTTATCTTTCAGAAACCCTAGTTTCAGAATTGAGTAGTCTTCACCAAAAACATCATAAATAACTCAAAAACACATGAAAATTGATCAAACCAAGTGAAAATGAAACTAGATTTAAATATCTAACATTTCCAATAGGTATGAGGTCTTTATTTGATCTGTACAATCTGTGCCATTCTCTGCAACATCCTACAACTTTCAAAGAAAATAATCCCATAGGGATGCCGATGCTAAAATGATCACGACTTTCTCAAAAATCAAGGAAAAAACACCAAACAAATTGAAAATGAAAGCTAGTTCATTCCTATATCAATAAAAAATAATTTTAGATTTGTAAAATTTCATACAAATTCGTACCATGTAAAAGAACAGGTCAGAACATTAGAAATTTGTAGAAAAATTCATCTCTTCATTCATAAATTCTTGTTCAATCTAAATTCCAACATTAAACAAAGAAAAAAACCATAACAAATGATTATAGGTCCCTTAGACCCATGGGTGCTCCTGCACCATACTCCCAAGAAAGAAAAAGATCTCAAGTCCTCTTTGAGATCAGGTCTTCTATAGTAGTTCCATGTTGGGTAATGTCAGTTTCAGACATCCAAGTGGCATCCTCTTCAGGTAGACCTTGCCACTTAACCAAGTACTCCTTGTAGACCTTCCTTCTAGTCCTCTTTATCTCCTTGGTGTCTAGGATGCATTCAAGAGTCAAAGGTTGGATGGGGGGTAGGTCCTTTACCCAATCTTCATCCTCCATTGCTATTGTACCTGCTTCATCACCTGCATTCACAGGAGCTTTGAGAGGATATAAATCAGAAACATTAAAGATAGGAGAGATTGCCACTCCAGGAGGTAGCTCTATTTCATAAGCATTTTGGCCAAACTTGTGGACCACCTTGCAAGGTCCTATCTTCTTCATCATGAGTTTAGTATACTTTCCCTTTGGAAGTATCTCCTTCTTCAAGTGATCCATCACCAAATATCCAACCTTGAATTGAACATCCCTCTTCTTCAAATCTTCTCTTTCTTTGTACTTCTCAACATTCTTTTGTAGAGTTTCTTTCACTTGTTGATGGATATCCCTGATTGTAACAACAAAGTCCTCTCCTTGAGCAATTCTATGAACTCCTTGTAGATCTCTCAATTCATAGACCCCTCTAGGGTTTCAAAAGGGCTCCTAGCAATGCTCCTATTCATGGAGTCATTGTATGCAAATTCAGCCTGAGGTAAAATCAGATCCCAAGCTTGTCCATGCTCCTTGGTAAGGAATCTTAAGAGATTTCCCAATGATCTATTCACCACTTTAGTTTTTCCATCTGTTTAGGGATGGTATGAAAAGCTAAAGGACATATTTGTGCCAAGTTTCTTCCACAAGGTCCTCCAAAAGTGACCTATGAACTTAGAATCCCTGCCAGAAACAATACTTAAGGGAAATCCATGTATTCTAACAACCTCCTTAAAGAAGAGACCCGCTATACTAGATGCATCATTGGTGCATTTACAAGGAAGAAAATGAGCCATCTTACTAAACCTATCAACCACCACAAAAATAGTATCAAAACCTCTTTGGGTTCTAGGTAGCCCCAATACAAAATCCATACTTACACTCTCCCAAGGCCTATTGGGAATGGGGAGTGGCTGATAGAGCCTTGCATTTGATGAAGTTCCCTTTGCTCTTTGACATATTGTATATCCTTCTACATACTTTCTCACATCCACTTGCAACCTTGGCCAGTAGTAGAACCTCCTCACTTGTTATAAGGTCTTATCAAGACCAAAATGGCCTCCAAGACTCCCACTATGTTTCTTCTTTATAATATTCTCCCTCATTGAGCATTTAGGAACACACAATTGACTTCCTTTGAAGAGAAAACCATTCTGCAACAAAAAATTAGAGTATTCACCATGAAAAGTATTCAAATGCTATTCAAAAATGTTGTATACCTCCTTAAAATTTGCATCTTCATGATACATGTCTTTCAATGCATCAACCCCCATGCTTTAGAGTTGGATCTCTTGCAATACAAGTGCCCTTCTACTGAGAGAATTTGCCACCTTATTTGCTTGGCCCTTCTTATGCTTTATTTTGAATGTGTAGGCTTGTAAAGACTCCACCCACTTCATGTGCCTATGATTGAGTTTATCCTATGCATTCAAGAAACTCAAAGCATGATTATTAGTATAAACAACAAATTCTTTAGGTAACAAGTAGTGCCTTCACTTTTTGAGGGCTTGAACCATAGCATATAATTCCAAATCATAGGAAGAATACTTCCTCTTTGTTTCATTCAACCTCTCACTAAAAAATGCAACCAGTCTACCTTCTTGGCTCAAGACAACCCCTATTGCTTGGTTACTAGCATCACACTCAATGGTAAAACCTTATCAAAATTAGGGAGTACAAGTATAGGTTGTTGTGCTACTCTCTTTTTTAGATATTCAAACCCTTTATCAGCCTCATTGGTCCAAGAAAACTTACCCTTATTACCTCCTTTGATGGTGTCCAAGATGGGTGCACAAATTTGATTGAAGTTCTTGATGAAATTTCTATAAAAGCTTGCAAGTCCATGAAATCTTCTCACATCTCCCATTGATTTTGGTGTTGGCCAAGTAAGAATAGCATCCATCTTTGAAGGATCCGTCTTCAAACATCCCTTGGAGATGACAAATCCAAGGTACACTAGTTCTCCTTTCATAAATTCACACATTTCCATGTTGATCAATAGCTTCTCCTCTTGTAACCTCTTCAATAGCATGTTAAGGTTCTTCAAATGTTCTTCTTTAGACTTGCTAAACACAAGAATATCATCTAAATAAACCACAACAAACTTTCCAATGAAAGGTTTCAATACCTCATTCATAAGG
>VDFB02390135.1:0-22714 GCA_007258455.2 Sequoia sempervirens | reverse complement strand
AATTAATATCATTTACTTTTTCCAAGGAAATAAAAAAAATATCATTTAACATATTAAATATACTTACAAATTATTGAAGGAATGTTTTTTGAAATTATTGAAGAATTAGCTCTTTTTTCCAGTGCTAGACGTACGTTTGGCATTAATGTTGATAGTCGGCAATTTCCTATGTAATGAAGTTTTTTCTTGCATTTCCTTCAATGCTTCTTGGTTTGGGGGAGTAAGGAGAGTGTTAGGATGGCGGTGTGATGTAGTCAGGTGGCTTACATACTAGAGAAGAAATGGAGGCCAACTTCACTCTGAAAGCGATGAGCAAATTGGATCCTTTTGATGGAAAAGTGATGGTGAAGAGACTGCTGGGCTTGTTTATGTACAAGGATGTGAAAGTGGTACAATTTGTGCAAATCATTCTGGGTAATGGCTTCAAAGATTTGAAGCACAAATATCAAACTAATGTGGATATATACTCTTTGATCATGGTGTGAGGATTGGACTTAGGAGAGTTGGTGGAGGTTGTAAGGAAAGTGATGAAAGCGTTGGTGCATAGGGATTTCTTAGTGAACATGAAGAGTATCCTGGAAAGGGCTATCCTAGGAAAAGGCTTGGTAAGCAAAGGCATGGAAGGTGTGGACCTAGAAGTAGTAGAGATAAATCGCCCTTTCATTAGGTGGCTAGAAGGAAGAACCAAAGTCGTGTGGAGAGAGGGTGCAGAACGGGGGTGGCAAGCTTTGAAACTGTGCATCGAATTAATGGAGACTGAGGAGATAATAGCGGGACTCAAAACCATTCGCCAGAGAGGAGCTGTGTGAGAAGAAAGGTTTGTGTCTGACAAAGAAGGTGAAACCGCTCGTGGAAATGTGCCCATTGTATCTGGGTAACACTTCTGGAACTTTCGCATAAACTAGTTTACTATGTTTAAGCTATATATTGATGTATAAGTTTAAGGGGTTAAGCCTTGTTTTTAGTTTCAATACTGTAAATAGTTGGTGTTTGGGTAGTAGTTAGTTGGATAGTTTTCAGGTGGTTGTGGTAGGGCTTTTTGATCCATAGGTTTTTATTCTATTTTAATAGACATGATGTGATGGTGCTGGAAGAAATTTTTATTTGGAGCTTTGTATATTTTGAAATAAAAATATTATCACCGATCGAAGAATTTTTTTTTAAAATATTGTTTAATAAATTTGATATAATCTTATGAGAAAATTCAAATACCTGCGTACTCTCCTCACCGGACTTCCTTTGTGCATCTTGGCTTCGTGCTCTCTTCGTGCACCCTGCTCTCTTCGCTCGACGTTTTTCCCTTTTATTTCGTCTGATTTCTTCCTTCACACGGGAAATTTTTAAATTTTTTATTTTGATTTCTTCCTTCGCGTGGTGTTTTTCCCTTTTTTTCCCTTTTTTGTCGTTTGATTTCTTCCTTCACGCCAACTTGAGCGCCAAATTTTGGCCATTAATGTAATCAGTTTGGGGCACCTAAGATGGTGCCAAGTGCACCGAATTGAGCACCTATCATTGTACGTTTTTCCTAGTCTAGCCTTGTTTAAACAAGTGATTTACATTGTTTTACGTGAAAGGAAAAGATATAGAATTGAACAAGTGATTTACAAATGCTGAAAAGATATAGAATTGGGTAATGGAAAATCAAAATGTTGCCCAAACTCCTACCTTGTTTTTGTGACCACCGCTGTCCTGTGGCTCCTTCATCAGCTCGGTGTTGTAGAGTAGTTTTTACTGCGGTCCTGCAAGGTGCTTCATCCTTCTTGGTGGTAGTGTAGTGACCACCCCTGTCTTGTGGCTCCTTCATCAGCTCGGTGCAGTAGAGCAGTTTTTACCACGGTCTTGCAAGTTGCTTCTTCCTTCTTGGCGGTAGTGCGGTGAAAGCTTATGTGGCAACATTTTTATTCACAGAGGAGGCCATGGAGAGAGGATGTGGATGGTGTAAAAATACTAAACCGCTGAGAGGAAAGTGGGTGGAAATAGATGAGACAAAATTGATTAAGCACTAAATTTATTTTGATATTTTTTTGTGTGAGAAAAAATTACTAATGACCTTTTCATAAATTGTATGTGAGTAATATTTCTGGATAAACTGTGTGCAAATTTTTACACAACTATCATGGACTGTGAAAATAAAACGTTATTAATTTTCATAAATGTGTTTGATAGCATATCATGCCATTGGCAATTAGGGGGGATTCCTGTCTCACAATTGACTTAAGGAATGCCATAAGTCGATTGTCAACATTTACAAGGTATGTGGTTATATGAAACGTTCATGTGTGAGAGACGCAGAGATATTATATTGCATTTTAATTTATGACTTAAGGTTCATACTAATTTACTATTATTATATTAGGTGAGTGACCTCCAAGGAGATCCATGAATCTCAAATGCCTAAACTTTGAAATGCTTCAGTAATATTATGTTATACTTGGAAAATTGAAAACTTATTTTATTCTCCTAGTAAGCTTTTTTATTTTCTATTATAATTCTAGACCAAACAACATTTGTGGGGATGGCCTTTTACAACAATCTTAATTTGTATAAAGTTCACAAACATGTTGTCAAGCAGTAAATTCCTTTCATAGATAGGAAATGTAAAGGCTTCATTTAAGAAAAGATAAGTAGTCTCTTTCTGAGGGTAATCCACATGCAAAAAGTAAAAAGCACATAAAAGACAATTGTACAGTAGAAAATCATATTGAATTAGTTTTTGATAAGGAAAAACAGGTTTTGAAGGGGCCTCAAAACCCTTTACAATGATGCCAAGTTGCAAGAGAAATTAAACCACTAAGCCCAACAACCCAAAAAACCAAGAAGCTGACATAAGATAGAACATTAGCAACCTGTCAGCAAACCCAAAAGAAAAAAACATCAACAAACCCGCTGAACCAAAAGAGGAAGCACCAACTACAACAAATTATCTAAAACATTAGCCGAGGCCTTGTTCTCCTTGATAACCTCCTCATGGATACTGATAACATCCTTCAACTCCTCAACAACAACAACAACCCTCTTTTTCATCTTGCTTCTCGTCCTAAGGCACATACCCGCCTGCATGTCCTTCTCTAGCACAGGTTTAGAAGCTTCCGCTTTCTCCACCAGGTAAGAGCCACTAATCTCTTCAATCCTTTCCTCCATATTACCCAAGTCAAGTGGTTTTTCTGTCTAATTCAGTGCTTTCTCATTCAGAACAGAAAGACCCATAGCAGTGGTCTTCAAAGAGTTATTGCTGATATTGACCACCGTTTTCAAGTCCTCCGACATCTTTCCCATTTTATCCTCCAAACTTGCCACTCTGTTGTCTAACATTTTAGTAACAATAACTTCCAAAGAGGAAATTCTTTCCTCATGAGAAACCGCCAAATGATCAGCATCGACCAGTAGCTTATCAAGCTTAATATGCATTGATTTCACTTTTCCTTTTATTTCCCACTCCTTTGGTTACCTCTTAGCATAGCAACACAAACATCTTGCGAATTTTTCATTTGAAGATTGAGCTCCTTAACCTCAAAAAAAACCACTTAACCAAGGAAAGCAGGTTTCTTGTCCCATTTTTGGCCATTCTACAAAACATATTCATGTCAATTTCATCCTAGTTAACTGGAGGCTGACCCTTCTGCTCCAAGTCAATAGGGGCATCCGAACAATCCCTATTCTATTCTTCCTCTTCTTCATCTAGGGAATCCTCGACATCGACAACATCCACCTTTATCCTCTCCTTATCTGGTAGATTCTCTAAATCAGCTAATGCCTCCAGATGTTCCTTCTTCACTTCCTTCTCCATAGCAAAAAAATCCCGGGAACAATTAACTGCATCAATCCCCTGCATATCCATGAAGCCACTCTCATTAGGCTTCACCTCCATCATAGAGTTTCCCATATCAGCAAGGCCACTCAACTGACCACCCAAATTAGTCGACACCCTGAGCCCTTGCACCAGGAAGCTCTCTAGTAGACCATCCTTACCAGGAACAGGGTTCCCCAACGAAGCATTCTGAACACAATCAAAATTTGAAGGATCCACATCATCCACATGATGACAACCCTTCAAACCCTCATCATGACCCACAGGATGACAACCCTTCAAACCCTCTTTTCCAGAAGACAATGCGGGATTCACATTTGAACCAGGGGCAACCACCTCAATTTTCCTTTTGGCGGAAGCTTTAACTTTCTTCATGCCTTTGGTTTTCCCCTTCAAATATTTTCAAACAGAATTAGCCATAGTCTCCCGCAACTCCACATCAGTCTCATAGCCCTTACCCCATTCTTCCAATTCCTCATCCCTTTCCTCAGAGCCTCCTTCATCAACATGCATATCCTCATGTTCTGACTCTTCCTCCTCCGAACTACCGACCCATTCACTGGTAGAGTCCCCTATTTCATACCCATCATTTTTAAATTCCTTCTTACCAAGAGTTTTAGGGGAGACCAAGATCAACTTTAGCTTGATATGAGCAAAAATCAAACACATAAGCCCTTGATGAAGAACCACCTTCTTAGGGTTCTTTCTGTGGTCTTCAATACTCTTCTCCATAGAATGTAAAAGGTAAAAAGGAAACGAGACCGAAAAATTATGCCTAAAATGATTTAAGAGCATAAAATGGTGAGTGTAAACCACAAAGAATCTAACTTCAAGGGTGAAGTAGTGTATAATGGCCAACACGAGGTCCCTCCAAAGCAGCTTCAGGGACTTCCTAGCATAACCTTCACTTCCAAATTCCTTAACCTTCTTCCTCTCGTCATGTTTAAAGAAATTCGCAAAAGCCTTCTTAGCTGCTCCCTTGTCTTAGAAAACTTTCTACCAACAACTAAAAGACCAGTTACCTCCGCAATAAAATCCTCTTCAATTCGAAACTCAACGCCTTGGTAACGTAGGGACCTCCCATTCCATCCCTTCACATAGAAATCTGTTACATTAGGGTCTAGGCCTTGAATTATTTGCATAAATTGAGTAACCCCCCCAATTCCAAGTGCTCCCACATAGTAGCATTTTTCTGAAACTCTTCACAGGAACTCGACTCAATTCTGCAACGGTCACCACCCATAGTGACAAGAAACAAATGAAAACCCAAGAAAACTTGGAAGAAATGAAAAAGTAAAATGAACTAGACGCTACTCAAAACAATACAGCAAATGGCCACAAATATGTGTGGGCTTATCATTCCAAGTAACCCTGCCAAAATTGCCAGTCCATCCTTCTACAAAAACCAAGGAAAGAATAATGAAACCCAACTTAAAATCATAATGTAAAACCTTTCCCTGAGAACATCTCGCCTAGAAACAAGCCAAATGGTCATCATTAGAAATACACTTTAGATTAAGAGGTAGCGATTCAAAAGAATCCTACTCAGATCTCTCAGCCACTCCCATGTTGGCAACCCCATCAACCATCATGTTCGCTTCATGAAAAACATGTGTGATTTTGATCTCCTCAAAAGAGTTAATAATAGATATTGAGTCATTAATAAAATTGGCAATTGACCATGAAGGAGGACATTTCATCATGAGAAAATTAATCACATTAAGAGAGTCCCCCTCTAGCCATAGTTTAGAAACACCTTGTTTCTTAGCCAAAACTAATCCATGATAAACTGCTGTAGCCTCCGCATAAAAAACCAATTGTATAGTAGAAAATCAGATTCAATTAGTTATGTCTTATTTCTCTTGCACACTTATTGAAAGACATAGGGTATTCACCATACATTTCCCTCGACAAAGCAAACATGTGCTTTAATTTATTTTTACTGTATATCTTAGAAGTGAAATTGTTGTTACATAATGATACACTGAGAAAATAATATATACAAAAAAATGCAAAGAAAATGTTTGAAATTTAACATGCAATCTACTGTGTTGTGCTGAAAGGAATCAAGATTAACTGGGACAAGAAATAAAAATAAATTTTGGTGATTGTACTTAAAAGTGAACAGGATATGAAAAGTGTGGACAATGATGGTGCTGAAACTGAAAACCCTAATTTTGATGACATTATTGTTTTATGTCATTAGAGATAAGAGCGCATACAATTTTATATACACAGCAAATAAAGATTTGAAAGTAAACTGAAAATGTAAACACTGTAAGATTTTTCCTTAAACAATAATTTACATACTCACTTCCAAAAAAGGGTGAAGCATTTTTTATTCAAACTCTGTTTTCTTTAATAGACATAACAATAAAATAATAATTACAAGTACAAGAATATATAGTATATACACTGTTTCATAGAAAATAAGGAATGTTTATGTGAACCAAGATTCCTATACCTGCATGAACACAACAAACAAACACATTATTAGATCAAATGCAAGTGAGAATCAAAATTCCCCATGAAATCCATTTGCAAAGCTTAAATTAGGAAATGAAATGAAGAACACAATGAGAAAGCAATAAAATAGATTGAATCCTAATTAAACAAGCAAACTCTTGATCCCATGGGGGAATTGGTGCCAATTTGATGTGAAAATTGGCCCTTTCCCAACTCCTATGCAAGTTTTTTTGATTGGTGATGAAGAGTGATCCACTTTGTTGATGGTTGAAGTGTGCTCCAAGATGAAATCTGCATAACCTAGCTATGAAACTCAATGATATGGATGAAGATTTCTATGAATTTGAGTATAGTAAGTTTACTCAAATTGTGGATACTAAAATGAGGAATGAAGCCTCTTATTTATAGATTGAAAAGTTGGAGAAATGCCCAAAATGAAGCAATGTGGGACTAACATTCAACCAATGGCAAGGTGCCACTTGTCAAGATGAGAATGGTTGAGGGATGTGCACATTTTGAAGAATGTGCCCATAAATGCAATTAGGTGATATTTGAAAATGTTGAAATGACATGTAAGAGGGAAAAAAAATGCCTTAAATGCCACTTGGCTCAATGCACAAGGACATGTAAGATGAAATGAATGTCTTGTTGGAAAGACAAAGTTCACTTGGATTTTGAATTCAAATTTGAGGGAATATTCCTCCATTATGCCATGTTGAGGGAAAATAGAGATTTAATAAATGAATTAAATCTATTTTCATGTGCAAGTGGCAAAATCTAGAGGATGGGACATGAATAGAGATTAAATTAATCAAGGTTAATTAATTTAATGGGAGATTAGATGATGTGACAAATTTGACTTAGATTTATGGATTAATTTAAATCAAATATGAGAAGAATATGATTTAAAGATTAATTAAATAAGGATTTTTTATTTATTTAATTAAAGGAGATGAAGTTAGATTAAACTTAAGGTTTTAATTTATTTAATTTAATAGATAGACTTTAGGGATTTAATCAAATAAAGGGGATTATTTAATTAAATATGGACATAGGGTTAATTAGATTAGATAAATTGATTTAATCAACAAGAGAGAAAGACTTAATTAGATAAATGATTTATTTAATTAAGAGAGGAAGATTGATTAATTTAATCAAATAAAGGAATTCGATTAAATGGTTAGACCGAAGGATGATTTAGGATGAAACGGTGTTAGTAATTGGGATCAAGTATGTTGGTATATTTTTCATGTCTACATTTTCCCCCTCTTTGAAGCAATGTACTTGCTATGTTGGTCCAAAGAATAAATTGTCTTGATCAAAATTCAAAAATTCTTTTATTTTTTCAGATGCACCACTGCTTCCCTAGCAAATAAAGAATTACACTGGTATATTGCCCCCTCGAGAGATCAGGCAAAGAGGTTTGATTTGAGGGTCGATCTCTCGACAAAGAGGTTTAAGATCAGTTCAACTTGAATATTTGATGTAGACAGATTTGATGATGTAGACAGTCATCGGCCATGGCTAGCGTCATGCCTATTTTGATATATTACACACACTTGATCTTGATTTGTACCATGACAGTTACATTATTGATGATATAAATGAGATGATTATGATGTTTATATATAATGGATGATATGATGATGGATGGATGATATGGATGCACATGATATGATATGATGACGCTTTTATGATTATGCAAATGGATGATAAATGTATGGTTTATGAGATGCTTAGAATAACCAATCTATATTATGCAATGATGAAATGCAATGCATGCGAGATGATCAATGTTTCTTATATGATATGATATAATATGCATATGGTTTGTAGATGTAGGATGGATGCATTAGCGATGATTTATGATTAACTGTCATGGTACCATGTTAGCGGGAAGGGAAGATAGAAGAAAATATGATGATGACAAAAGACACCAACAAGCTAACTTTTTTAGAGATGATGATAATGATGATGATGATGATGATTTGCTTACCGAGGAGTTGGGATTTTTAAAAGGGCCAATTACCTTATGTTTGATAACACACGTAGGCACGATGCATCAGGGTATAAAGAACCAAGATGGCATTTCACCTAGTGCGATGGACTTTGACTTGAAAAATAGATAGGAGTATTCTTGTTCACACCTAACATACAAAAACTTTGCTAGGATGCACCTAACAAAGAAAGTATTCACTAAGTTATATTACAAAAATGTCCAACAAGCATAGCAGAAAAAAGATAATGATCGATGCCCCATTCCTTTCTCTATAAATCATTTTGATTAGAAATCATCGAGAGGTCATTAGAGTGAGCGTAATAAAATAAATCAAAAAGAAAAGATCAAGTACACAAACAAGTCAATGTTCTTCATACCGCTAGCCAAGGGGATGTGTTTTGTTTAGGATAAGTATCCAAAGTGATATCCAAAATGATGCCCATTGTTGGAATGATATATCCTAGGACATGCATTGTATAGGATGATGATGGGTTGATAAGTTGTTTGATAGGCTTTTGATATAAGTTCGACTGACATGTTTGCGAATGATCAAGAGTTTGATTTTGCATTTAAAAGTTTGTTGTTTCAATTTTGATTTTGCGTTTGAAGTTTGCTTTTGCTGATTGTTGTGGTTGTTTCTGTTTGTATTGCCAAAAAATGAAGGTGGCGATTGTTTTATTATGGATGAGATTATTGCGGGTGAAAGTGAAACGGGAGAAATGGATTTTTTTCAAATATTTGGATGTTTTTGATATTTTTGAAATGTTTTGAGGCTATTTTTGGTATTTTTGAGATTTTGCAAATGTTTTGATTTTCCAATTTTCCAATGTTTTCTAAGATTTTATGAATGTTTTTGGATTTTGTGTCTCAAGGGCTGATCAAAGATTAGCCTTGCCTACGTTTAAGCTTAGAGACGACGTAGTTCAGATGGCCAAGCTTTGATTTGTTTTGGGATTTTTTGAGTGTTCTCAAGGATTTTTTGACATGTTTTGAATGTTTTTGGATTGTTTGCATGATTTTGACGTTTTGGATATTGATGTGTGTGACAATATCAGTGCTTTGTTTTGGGATTTTGTTGAAAACCAAGCTAAGGTTGATTGATTAGATTGATGGATTGATGATGATAACATTGTTGAGGATACACAACAATGCAAGGACATTGTTAAGCAATACGAGGATTAGGATGGATATCCCAAGATGGTGTGGGATTGATGATGATAACACTATCAAGGATACACAACAATGCAAGGATAGTGTTAAGAAACACAAGGATTATGATGGATATCCCAAGATGATGATGAATTGATTGGATTTGATTTGATCAAGATTGATGAAGCTTGGTTTGGAACAAAAGTTGTTTTGGATGATTTGATGTGACATTTGAAGTGCAAATTAGATGCGACTAATATTGATTGTTTGGATTGATGTTCGATGAAAGATGAAGCTTGATAAGGAATGTATTCTCGTCAAAATGTGCCATGGGCTAGTGATTGGGATTTTGGTTCACAAATTCTTGGCCAATTTAATTTCATGTTTTCCAATGTTCAGATCACCACATAAGTTGGAAGATATAGACCAAGATTTATTTCTGACAAAAGATGTAAATATCCGCCCCTAGTGTCTAGCAATGTACAAAATGCCATGGGTGGGTGCTTGGATAGGTGTGTGGATGGATGGATATGGTAAGCACACAAAGGATGCCAAGGATTATCTTGCGATAAGATATGATGTTCGAACAAAGAATATTCATTTGGATAATGCTTCATGGATCAGATAATGCTGGGTAGGATAGGATCAATGAAAATGACTCATGTTAAGATGTCTACCATAAGCAAGTGTAAAGTGTGCACCAAACTTTCATCAAGGTCAAGATAATTTGGACTATGGATGCAGATGGATAAAGATGGATTGGATAAATGGCTCATGGATGAATGGATTTATTATGGATGAGATGGATGGAATGTTGGATTTATTATGGATGGGATAAGATGCTTCCACATGAACTAGCGCACGTAGATGCTCGATTCTACACATGATGCTTGTTTGCCAGGTTTTCATCATGGTACCTGCCCAAAGCACCACCATAATGGTTTTCACTAGAGGACAATTTTTTTTCTTTATTATTTTCAATCCTTTTTTTGATTTTTATATTTTTTGATTTTTTTTTTCTAAAATATTTTAAGCTCATGCTAAATCACCTTGCAGTGTTGATGTAGATGCCCCTGTCATAATGTGTCGTCGATATCCTGCTTGAAGAAGTTTCTTTGCCAAGATACGTGCATTTGAATACAACTTTTGAGATTCCTGATCTACTTTATTGATACCAGAGTTAACTTTGTCTTTGTGTGCACATTGCAATAAAGTGCCTTCTGAATCCTTCTAATGAAGGGTGGCTACCAATACATGGTCAATGTGAGAATTGGATTTCATGCGTGGAGGCGTGGATGGAGTGTGTTTAGGGATAAAAGATGGATTGGTTGATAGTTTGGAACCTTTGACTCTCCAAACTTGGGAAGATGAGCAATGATGGGTAGATACGAAAGTGTGCATGAAATTAGGACCAACTGCTTTTGATATACTTTGTATGTTGCTTGAGAAGGATTCTTTTGCTTTCGTGGACATCTTTGATGGATACTTTTCCCTTTTTTATTTTTCCCCATAGTTTCTTTGACTGATGGAGTTTGATAGGGATAATCTTTCTTTGTACTTTTTGGTATCCATGTGTATTTGATTTGTCCATTATGCTTCTCAAATTATTTTTCTTTGATGAGATTCTTTGTGCTTTGATTCAAATCTTTCTTTTGATGTTTGTCCCAATTCGTGGATGGGGTGATGGGTGGATGATGATTCATGACGTGGCTGGTTGTAGTATTGGCATTGGTTTCACCATAAGGATTCTTCGTGCTCCCTATGTTAACGTTTGCTTGAGACATATTTTCCCCCAGTATGGTTGTAGTAGCACCTTTGTTCTTTGATTCTGCTTGTTTTGAGATGTCTTGTTCAATAAGCATGCTCTAATAAATGAGCACTGCAGATGACATTGTTTCAACTTGTTGCTCTGCTAACTCCAGAATATCCTATTCTATCTAACTTGTTTCCTTGAGTGGATAATGTTGGATATCTTCATACATGATGTGCTCAATCTGAATTTGGGATATATCTGATCCTGATGTTGACAACTTTGTTTGACTGTAGGAGTCAATAACCTGCTCTTTTTGTGTAATAATATCAGGAGTAAATGAATCCCATTATGAATGAAGATCATCTACATGTCCATCCAAAGAAAGCATCTCATGGGTAGATGGAGGAGTATGTGCTATATGGATATGATAATTATTTGGGACATCTTGTATTGATAGGAGAGTATCCATTAGATCATTATAGTATCTTGGAGATACAAATTATTGATCTTGATTAATGTTGGAATTGCTTTTGACATACTTTGGATCAAGTTCTTGACATGGGTCAATTTCAAAGGATGGATTGCTTATAAAGGGTCCTTGGATGTCATCATGTTAGGAATGAGAAGTGGCTTAATATCCTCTAGATCTTTGAGTGGACTTGGATCAAGTGTTGAGTTGAGGATTCCTTTAGTATCTGTAACCATGAGGTCAAAGGATATCAATATTTATTTGAAAGGGACATTGCTAGACTTTGGTGAAAGATGTTGATCATGTTTTGGAATAAATTCTTGAGATATGCTCTCTAACTCATTAGATGATGTAGAGACATTTTCAATATGATCATTGGTCGATGGATTGTATATTATGTCAATGGGATCAAATAATTCTAACACTCCTTAAAATAGATCACTAAAAAGTGGCTCTTGATGTATGGTGAGTTGGTCATCGGATGAGGTGGAAACATCTTCAATGTGCTCATTGATGGATAGGTCTTGATCATTATTCTCAATAATTATGGCAGAGAGATTGCCAATTTCTTCAATCATAGGGTCAAGTGATGTTGACATTTCATGAATTAGATCATTGTTGGGTATTGTTGGTGGATTTTGATCATGTCGAAAAGTGACTCTTGATATATGTTGATTTTCCCTTCACATGAGGTAGAAACATCTTCAATATACTCATTGATTGATAGATTTTGATGATTGTTTTCACCAATTGTGGTGGAGAGATTGTCAATGCTATCGCCAGTGGTTGAATCCTGATCATTGTCCCCAATAGTGATTATCTTTTGATCAATAAGGTTTTGGATGAGATTTTTGAGTCAGATACAATCGGATGTTGTTCACGTCCCTTTATTTTGTGAAAATCACAAAGGTGATTCTCATTGTACCATGGTGGTTTCACTAGGGGCTCTTGATAGTTGTCATAGATGGGGATTTTGATGATATTTTATTGTACCAATTGTTGTAGGATTGATTCAATTAGTCTCCCAAGTGGTGTGTATTTTCACTTGTTACCTTGTGAGATTTGTGCCTTAAATTGACCTTGTTGTGATTGATCTTCGAGATGGGGTAATTGGGTTTGTTGTTGGTGCTATTGATGTTGATACCCAACCTCTTGATATTGGAGATATTGTTCTTGATATGGTTGTGGACACAACTCAATGCTTTGATGACATGGTTCAACCAATGGAAGAGTGTATTGATTTTGGAATGAAGATGTGTCTTGGTGAAATGAGCCAATTATTTTGGCAAGTGAAGCAATTTGATCTAGAAAAGTTTTGTCTTGATTTTGATCTTGACTCCCTTGATGTGGTTGACTCTTTTGTTCAAGGAGATTTAGAATGTGTACTTGTGGTGTTTGCATGGGATCATGAACAAATTGATTTTGGACAATGTTCTGATTTGGGATGATGTTTGGATTTGGCATTATAGGTTGAAATTGAACACTGTTGTGGTTGGGAATCACATGCCTTGATTTAGGTAACTTTGATTTTGTATGGTGTTACCTTGATTTGGATCAAAACATGGAGTTGTTAACATATTGTTTGGATTTTGAATAGCATTCGTATGATTTGCAAACATATCCATTCCAAAGTTTACCAAGTGTGGATTTGAAATGTTCATGTTTGGAAAACTTGTATTTAGTATATTCAGATTTGGCATGTATGGATTTGGTGGGATGATGCTGTTTTGTGGAAGACTCATGTATTGAGTGTTTGGTTGATAGATTTGTAGGTTTGGACTTGGATTTAAATATACCATTGGGAAAGGTGTTCCAAAAATTTGACTAGGCATACTCACATTTGTTGTACCATCGAGGTTTGTAGGAGATAATGATCCCATGTACAGATTGTATAAATGTGAGCTTTGACAATCAATTGGCATTGTAAGGCTTTGAAAGTGTAGTTGATTTGGATTACTCATGATGTATGGAGAAAGTTTATATTCCATGTTCTTCTTGTGTTTTGAACTTGTTGACCTCTAAGGGATTTAGGACCAATGATGAGATGAAGGATGATAGGGGTGAATGATATGGGTGTTGAACTTTTTAGGAACTTTGGATCAATGCTATACTTTAGGATTTGTGATTGGATTGGTTTGATTTGGATAATGAACTTGTAAACCCTAATATGTTAAATGTTATCTTAGGATTAACTCATTCAAAAGGGTGATAATTTAACTAAGTGTGTGAGGAAGGATTAGTCAACACACACCTAACTAAACAAATGCTTAAGGATGTACCCAAGTCTAGAATATTGATGTTTCCAAAGCTCTAAAGTTGTTTGGTAGGATGGATTTTGATAAATGTTTGGAATGGATGAAATGCTTGATTTTGATCCTAATTGAACCTAAGAAGGACTTGTTTACAAGACCAAGATATTGAAGAACATGCTTTTCTCTAAGAGTAGTTCAAAACCAAAATCCTAATGTTTGCATGAAAACCATATCACCAAAAGATGCCAAACACGTGTGGGGTCCAATTGTTTCTTAGCTTTGCTTAGTGACTTCTTTTTACCACAAACAATTCTTGATTAGGTTTTGAAACTAGATGTCCAATGTCCTAATTCTCTTTCACCCCACAAAGTGCATTATGTGGAAATCAAGGAAATCAAGGCAAAGGTTACCTAATGTTGACTTTAGTAGGAGAAAATTGAGATGAAATCCAAATGCTTAGAAGTCTCTAAGGATACAAATCCCAAGGGAAACCAATAACAGATGAATTTGGTTAATTCTATTTGCTTCCTAAAGGGTTTGAAGTTTTGATGACAAATGTTAAATGTTTGTTTCCCACTATTTTTGAATAAGCAAAGTGTTTTGTAACCAAGAACAAGCACAATCCTATGGATATGAAAGACTGTATTTGTTGAGTCCCCACTTGGACAAGTCCAGCTACGCTTATTTTTAGTGAATGTTTAGATGCTTGACCCCACTGGATCCCCTCCACAAAACTCACTTATACGGGGCATCCTAGCATCAACACCCATGAAACTCCCATGGCATACTTTCCATTTCTACTAAAAACCGTAAAAGTGTGGGGCGGCTTCAGAATGACCATTGTTGCACCAACAAATAGATAGGAATTTTTGCCTTTCTACAACAAGAGTTTTAATTCAAAATTTTCGTTCATAGGAGTTGACCCAACGTGGCGAGAGACCATTGCTACCCTTCTCGTCAGAGCCAACTATGTGATACTGGCCTTTGTTCTAGTACCCACTTTTATATCCTGGCTGGAAATACTCTTGGCTTTAGAGTGTTACCGGTTGAGTCGTTCCCTTGGGTGAGTACTTTTTCCCCAACGCAGGTCCTCTAAGATAAAAAAAAATTAAGAAAACATATCCGTAACTAGGTATGTGTAGGATCATGATGGGCCAAAAAGTGGCGATATGATGGAAATATGTAGGGTATGTGGTTGATGACTTTTTTTTACCCAAAATTAATGAAACGAAAAGGGTTTTTAAAGGAGATCCTCAACTTTCCACCAATATAAATTATGCTATACTTTGAATTTAATAAATAATTATTATTCATTTTCTATTTTAATTGCGACTAAAGTCCTAATTGATAGGCTGATTGAAAAAAATCTATAGCTTTCAAGCGGTATCACATTTTTAAATCAAAACATGAGTCACATTCTATGCTTCGCATACTATAGGATTAAAAAATGGAATTTCATGAAGTTATGACCAAGTTAATGTGGTTAGACATACGAGTTTTATATTTTTTAAAAGTTGTAATAAAAAAATCATAATTAATTATTTACTTGGAAAAAATTACAAAAAATATGCATCACATCGGACATGAGTCCTCTACTTATATCTAAAATATTATAAAAAATATTATCATTTTATTGTGGTTAGGGTGGTGACGGACACCTACTTCTTATTTTTTCCACGAAATTTAAGTACTCTTGCATTGAAATTTCAAATTTTCACCAAATAGATTTTTTGTTTTTTTAAATAAACCTAGTAGTTTAGAAACTACATTCAATTTGCTACAGATTCTATTGTTACATATTTTTGAAATAATATAGATAACTTATTCAATTTTTTATGTCAAGTTGCCTAACTTTGATTTTTCTGAATTTTTCGCCACTTAATGGCCTATTTTTTCCATGATGATCCTGCACATACCCAACTAGATCGATCTTTGTTGAGAAACAAAGAGAGAATACACTCGATAGGTTTACTCACACTCACAAGATGTTTTGTTCAATTTTAGTTCCAAAATGAAGTGTGGAGGCAATCACTTTATCCCAACCTAAGACCACCAAAAAGCCTTTTGATTCTCAAGATCGCCGTGAGGCGCGAGAGAAGCACATACGTCCTTTCAATGGTGTTAGTTTGAGTAAGCAATTACAAAAACAAAGTAGCACATTCTCTTTTTAATCCCACAAAGCAATAATGACTTCTTTTTATAGGACCAAAGGAAACGTGAAAATTTGTCTTGTTCAATTGTTAAATATGAAAACCAACTCTAGTAAGTTTGTGTCCTAAGGTTCATTTTAAGCCTTTTGCAACAAGAAATTGAAGTGTTCTTTTTAGAGCCCAAAATGAATTTAGTATGTCCTAAGCATGAGAGATAACAATTTTTCTTTTAAGAAGATGAAAATCCTCCAAAAGTGTTAAACAAACACTAAAGTATTCAAAAACACTTGGTATAATGAAATGGCGATGTTATCATACCTCTTTCTCCTTCACCTTTGCTCAAGTCAACCTACAAGAAAACTAGTCAAACCTACAAAAGAAAGATTAGGAAAGCAAACAATAACACTAATGATTAGAAATGAAAAAAGGCACATGTCATAAAAAATTGAACTTCACTTTTTACTTTCTTCCAATGGTGCAACGTGTGAAGGCGTCGTAGTTTGAATCCCTCCAGCCGTGCTATATGGCGCCACTTGTTAGTCAGTGTTGTTCTGTAATAGGGATAGAGACCATGAAGGCGTTGTTGTTTGAGCCAATGGTGGAGTTTGAAATTTGAAAAGATTCCAGTAGGCGGAAAAGACTCAGCGACGAAGTTTGTAAATTTGAATCTCGGGCGGGAAACAAAGAGCATCAAAGTTTGGAGTTTGTAGTGGTGCGATATAGCAATGTTGGAGTCCCAATGGTCCTAAACTACAATGCTGAGCTACCAGTGGTGGAGTTCCCTATAGAGACACAAAAACATGAAAAAACACAAAATTTGGTGAGAAAAACGTGATTAGAACTTTTGGTAGCCCTCATAGCACCAAAATGTGAACCAAGATTCCAAACTTGCACAAACACAAGAGAAAAACACTATATTAGATCAAATGCAAGTTAGTATCATGATTCCCCAAGAAATCCATTCAAATTGCAATGAAAAGGAAATGAAATGAAGAACATGAGTAAACACAAGCCAACGATATTAAATCCTATTTAAATGCAATGAAAACTCTTGATCTCTTGGGGGAGTTGGTGCCAATTTGATGTGGAAATTGGCCCTTTCCCAACTCCTATGCAAGCTTTGTTGATTGGTGATGAAGAGTGATCCACTTTGTTGATGGTTGAAGTGTGCTCCAAGATGAAATCTGCATAACCTAGCTATGAAACTCAATGATATGGATGAAGATTGCTATGAATTTGAGTATAATAAGTTTACTCAAGTTGTGGATACTAAAATGAGGAATGAAGCCTCTTATTTATAGATTGACAAGTTGGAGAAATGCCCAAAATGAAGCAATGTGGGACTAACATTCAACCAATGGAAATGCGCCACTTGTCAAGATGGGAATGGTTGAGGGATGTTCACATTTTGATGAATGTGCCTATAAATGCAATTAGGTGATATTTGAAAATGTTGAAATGACATGTAAGAGGGAAAAAAATGCTTTAAATGCCACTTGGCTCAATGCACAAGGACATGTAAGATGAAATGAATGTCTTGTTGGAAGGACAAAGTCCACTTGGATTTTAAATTCAAATTTGAGGGAATATTCCTCCATTATGCCATGTTGAGGGAAAATAGAGATTTAATAAATGAATTAAATCTATTTTCATGTGCAAGTGGCAAAATCTAGAGGATGGGACATGAATAGAGATTAAATTAATCAAGATTAATTAATTTAATGGGAGATTAGATGATGTGACAAATTTGACTTAGATTTATGAATTAATTTTTAAAAATCAAATATGAGAAGAATATGATTTAAAGATTAATTAAATAAGGATTTTTTATTTATTTAATTAAAGGAGATGAAGTTAGATTAAACTAAATAAGGTTTTAATTTATTTAATTTAATAGATAGACTTTAGGGATTTAATAAAAAAAATAGAATTATTTAATTAAATATGGACATAGGGTTAATTAGATCAGAAAAATTGATTTAATCAACAAGAGAGAAAGACTTAATTAGATAAATGATTTATTTAATTAAGAGAGGAAGATTGATGAATTTAATCAAATAAAGGAATTCGATTAAATGGTTAGACCGAAGGATGATTTGGGATGAAACGATGTTAGTAATTGGGATCAAGTATGTCGATATAGTTTCCATCTCTACATTTTCATAGAATATATCTTTAGAATGTATGAACTTCCTCTGTTGGATATTTGGAAATTCCTACACACAAGTTCTGCTTTGAAGCGAAAACACATGGAAGTGTTTCACAATGGCTCAAGGTACAATCATAAATTAATGCATGTTGTTGATTATTCTAGATGGAGATTGGAGCAAATGCAGAGCCTGAGTGTTCAACTAGAAAAAGAAGAAGATATGTACGTGGACATGGCCCTAAAACTGTTAAGAAACAATTCAAATGAGAGGTTGTACAAAGACAAGCAAATTTATGATTTTATCTTAGAATGTACAAACTTTCTCTATCAGATATTAAAGAAGTTAGGTTGGATCAGAAATTGGATAAGCAAATTTATGATTTTATCTTTAGAATGTAGGAACTTCCTCTGTTGGATATTTGGAAATTCCTACACTCAGGTTCTACTCCTGAGCAAAAACACCCATAAGTGTTTTAGACCAGCTCAAGGTACAATCCAACTTGGTTATGACACCGATAGCAATCCAATTTTTCTTGAACTTTCCCTACCTGAACATTGCATCATAATCTATTCTTCCTGCACATAAAAATGCCACATATTAACCCCTTCTAAATAAAACTCAAAATACCATGAAACAATGAGTCCCCAATATTAGTAAGTAAGTAGGCAGTCTATAAGGCATAGTTTGATTTTATACAAGGATTCTTATGAAAGGAATCTTCAAGTGACAGTGAGTGAGTTGTTTGAGATTGCAACTGATGGTGCAATATCCAGTCTTAAAGGCAGTTAGCAAAGTAGTAAATGTGCAAGAAAATCATATTGTACACAACAAACAACTCACAATATTATTGTGATAGGTCGAATGTGAGCGTTAGAAATCAAACAACAAGTAAAAGAGTGCAAATAGACAACTTAAAACAACCTACACCTCAAGATTAGCCTAAGTTGGAAACAATGCAAGACAAAGCAACGAAATGGAACTTTATACCTTGCGTTGAGTCGATCCTTTGGTTGGCCCTTCGATCTTTGATGTGTATGCTCCTTGGATGGCACAAGATGTGAGATGCGAGATGAAAATGATGCTTGGAAACATGAAAATAGCTAAGTGTTGGTTGAGAAACAAAACTGCAAGAGTTTGGCTAGCACAAAATGATCTCCCCAAAATGAGAGAAAAGAGGGGGTATTTATAGGATTTTTGGGAAATCCTAGGGGAAATGGACGGTTGAGATTGAGCCACCAAATATCAAGATGTAGGGATAAGGTGAGTTGAGAACTCACAAGCCCTCACATCTTGACATGTGGCATGTGAGATAGCCCTAAAAGGTGAAGTGGACATGAGGTGGAAGGAGAAGGACATGACATGGAGAGGGGTACAAAGTACCTTGGGATTGGACAAGATCTCCTCATAAAGGAGGTCCTTGTCCCATGTGGGTGAGAGGACATGTGAGGAATTAAAAATTCCTCAAATATTCTCATGGGGATGAGAGAAAGAATAAAGAATGAGTAGAGGACATGTGGGGAGAAGTGAAGGAATTAAAAATTCCTTTTAGGTGCCTTGGGGGATTAAAATGTGAATTAAAAATTCACATGGGGAAGGGGGATGCCTTGTCCAAAAGGAGAAAGCCTTTAATAAGGTTGACTCAAGGACATGTGCCATAAATAGGATGAGGATTAGGTTAGGCTAATCAACTGATTAAGGTTGTGCAAGTACTCAGTTAGATGAACTAATGACCTATTAGAAGCAAGTGGGAAATTATGGAGGATGTGATCCTAATGATGATTAAGGGTGTGCACATGCTAACCCTGGTTAATTAGAAGAAGATGAAATAATTAAAATGGTTTAGGGACCAACTTGCAAAAGTTGGAGGATGTGACCATGAGAGAGAAATGATGAATTAAAAAAAGATTTTTAATTTAAAAGGAGAATATGACTAAATTAAATAAAATGGCATATTTATTTAATTTAGAGGAAGAGGGGTAAAGTATTAAATTAAATACTTTAGGACCTTTGTGCAAGATGCAAGGTATTGATTAAACGATTGGCTTAATTAATATTGACAGAGGGGATGAGCAACCCAATGAATAATGGGACGTGTTTGATCATATGGGAGTGATCAAAATTGCATGTCTACATTTTGCCCCTCTTCGAAATACTATTAGAATAATAGGGTTTCGAAGAAAAACAAAATGCAGATGACTCCGTAGAGGAAGAGACCAGAAAAAGAGATGCCCCAGCATGGGGGAATGCGCGTGAGCTGCCCTGAGCGGAGGGAAAGCGGAGAGGATGCCCCAATCAAGAAAAAGGTAGTGTTAGAGCGATGGATTAGGAGGAAATGGTAGGGTATGCCCCCTCGAGAAGGGGGACGGGGGAGAAAAAAGGAGCCCCGGTCAACTTCTCGAAAGTATAGAGTGGTACATGTTGTTGGAAAGAGCACAGAAAAACGAGAAGAATGGCGCTTGAACGGAGTCAATCGGACAAACAGTGTGCAAATGGCGTCCTCGGGAAGAAAGAGGTTGAATGAATTAATCAGAGGGATTTTGGTTAATAAAAAAGGAAAAAAAAAGAACCCCAAGGTGAAAATGGTGGGAAAAAGGTGAAAAGGGATAAAAGGTAAGTGTGGGCTCACTTTGGGCCCATTGTGACAGCTGACAAGTGGAGAAGGAGGAGAGGAAGAAAAAGGCGACGAGCGAGCGGAGACACGATGCCGGAGTACGACATCGAGGTCATTCACCGGGCAGACGAGAGGCGTATATTTTTCACCCACTACGCCGTACCCCGCCAGGTTAGCTCAAAACCGAACTTGTGAATTTTTGAGTCATTTACGCACGTATTTGCGAAAAACAAAAACATGGGTTTTTTTCGGGGCGTCGAAAGGGCAAATGGGTAGAAATTTTTTTTTGCATGGCCGCCTCAGTGTGCGTGCTAGAGGGGGGCCAATGGGGCAGCTGCGGCCTACCCCACCACCACGGGCGGGTCCGGCTGGCCGCTGGGCGCGCATCAGTCACACCGCCGCGGACAGCCCGCGGACCGCCAGGGTGGACCAGCGCCCACCATCAGCAGCATCGCCAGCCTTACCGAATACCTGGATGGACTCAGGCCCCACTAACGAGAGGGACAAATGGGACAAGTGGGACAAATGAATGGAATGGACAAACAATGATGGATCATTCAATGGGAGGGGGAGGAAGGAGGGAAGGAAAGGAGGGGGGATGGAAGGAGGGATGGAGGGGGGAAGGAGGGAAAGGAGGGGTGGATGGATGGAAGGATGGATGGAGGAAGGAGGTGGAGGGGGGATGGAGGGAAAGGTGGATGGATGGGGTAGGAAAAGGGATGTGTGGTAGGGTGATGGGTAGGGAAAAAGGGGAGGGGGGATAGGGGGATGGGTAGGGAAAAAGGGGGATGGTAGGGGGCACATGAAAATGAACAATAACAAAGACGTGTTTTTTGTGTGCAGAAAACAGGGATTTTGTGCATTCGAGAGAGGCGATCGGAGGTGCTTAGGAGATGCATGGCGAGGATGATCAGGGAGGATCATCAGAGGCTAGCGGAGGTCGGGCTACTACACATGCTGACATATCCCACGATCAAGGCCCATGGGGCCATGTTGACAGCCCTGATAGAGCGGTGGGATTCAACGACGTCGACATTTCACCTACCGACAGGGGAGATGACAGTGACACTAGAGGACGTGTGGCGGATTCTGAGGCTCCCGATATCTGGGCTCCCGATTAGTGAGTGTTGGTCGGAGGACGAGGCGTTGGAGGAGTCCGTGCTCATGGTGTTTGGTAGTGACGAGCTACCAGTGCGGAAGGGGCAGTTAGATGTGGCCCGGATGGTGGGATGCAGGGTGCCAGTACTATCGCTGTACCTGGCCGGGCTGATTAGTGGCATACTATTGCCGGACCAGGGTGGTTGGTATTTGCCTATGAGGTCGGTTGAGGTGATCTGGCACATTATCAGGGCCTGAGGGCAAGCTATGGGGACTGCATATTAGCCTAGTCAGACGGGATCTGTATGTGATTTGCTATAAAGCATGTGCTTGGAGTGTGTGACCCATGTGACATTACTACAGGTGTGGGTCTGGGAGCATATCCGCGTTACCAGGCCGACTATGGTGAGGGTGGGGGAGCAGGATGACATGCAGCCTATAGCTTGGTGGTGGGGAGCAGAGGCAGGGACACTAGTGCGGTATCGAGAGGTGCAGGAGGTGGATGTGTGGAGGAGGCAGTTTGATGATGTGCAGGTAGTGGATATAGTATGGAGGCCATATATGATCCGGCGATTTAGGGGGTGGTCGAGGGAGGAGGGGCTGCATAGTGGTTATTTCTTCACTCGATGCTACATTATTGGGAGCAGGCCATACATAGTGGAGCTGCACCGACTAGATCGAGTGACGAGACAGTTCGGGGTGAGACAGGATATTCCAGCAGGTCGAGTGCAGTTTGCACGGCAGGTATGGGAGCGGCCATGGGGAGACAGGCTGAACCTGCATAGTGTATGGAGGGACATTGAGAGACT